>JAAXLI020003010.1:0-11639 GCA_014621495.2 Entosphenus tridentatus | reverse complement strand
CACAGGCAGGCCAAGTTTAAAAGTATCAACCCTGTATCTGTGTGTGGAGGGTAGTTTACCAGAAATCTTAACGACTTCACAGGCAGGCCAAGTTTAAAAGTATCAACCCTGTATCTGTGTGTGGGGGGTAGTCTACCAGAAGTCTTAACGACTTCACAGGCAGGCCAAGTTTAAAAGTATCAACCCTGTATCTGTGTGTGGGGGGTAGTCTACCAGAAGTCTTAACGACTTCACAGGCAGGCCAAGTTTAAAAGTAGCAGAGCCACTGACAACCGACTTGGCCGGTGACGCCACCACACAAATCTGATTGGAAGGCATCTGAGCATTCAACTCAGATTGGTGCAAAGGGAAGAGGTGGGAAGATAAATTAATAAGGAACGGTTGATAACCGTTGGAAAGGAGAAAGGGGGTTTGAATAAAGAGGAGACCCTGCTAGAAAGGGGGGGGGGACACGAGATATAAAGGGCCCGAGAGAGATAACTCGGGGCGCATTCTGGAGTGGAGCCTCTATGAGTATGGACTTTATGAATAAACGATGAAGTTGAGCTATACTTACCTCGCCCGAAGTCCTTTTCGCTCGTATGCGTAGATTTTACTCAGGGTACTCCAGTTTCCAACCACGTGGCAAACTCTCATTAATAGAGTTAGACAAGCATCCCGATGCAGGACCCTCCTGGAGAAGAGAAAGAAAAAAAGAAGTCTCTTGGGACTTGGTGGAGCTTTTCTAGAGAGAGAAAAAAAATAGCACTGTTACGGAAAACAAAATCAAAGATTGTCTTCACTTACTGATCCTGCTGGTCAACAACTCCATCGGGCTCCGCTGTGCGATGCACGAATGTGCTGACGCGCGCTTAGATGTGTGCAATGAAACAGAAGCATCGTGGAGGATGTTTAAAGGCTTTCTTAAGCAGCCTGATAAACGGGAAAAGCCAGCGAGTAGCCAAAATGATCAATTGAAATGGATTAAACGAGAGGTTCATTAATCAGGAATTAACGATTCATTTGGAAGTGATGGACAGGAGGGATGATGGGGGGGGGGGCTGTTATGGATAAAAGGAATACGATTTTTTGTGTTTTGGGGGGGGGGGGAGGTGGGAGGGGAAGACCTGGAATTGCCTGTCGAGCTCTGTGAGCGAGAGAGAGAGAGAGAGCGTGTGGAGGGAGGTGACATTTGAAAACTAATTTCTTCAGAACTGCTTTTTGTGTTTAGTTTGTTTTCCTTCCACCGCACTTCCGATTAGCACGGTATGTATGTTGAATTTCTTTCGCACCATACATAACCAACCGTGATTATAAGCGGAGGTGCGTGGAAGGACAACAAACAAAAAAGCGAAGTACGGTGCAAAAGAAGTTCAGCATACATTGGGTAAAGGTGTGCTTGTGGAACAGTGAAAGAACGCTGCAGAGATGAGGGTTGAACACCCCTGCATGGTGGCTGGCTTTGAAGTCAAGGCGTAGAGCATTCGAACATCACATAGTTGTACAACGTTGTAATCGTTTCTATACCACTAGTGAAGTTTCTCCAACCTTCTACGTATCTATATATAACTTATTTCGCATCGTACGAAGCCAACCGTGCTAATCGGAGGTGCGGGGGAAGGACAGCAAACTGAACTCAAAAAGCAGTTCTAAAGAAATGAGTTTCAATTAAAAGTCTGAAAAATGCTGAACTCCAGTGGCTTCCTAATCCCGCAAAGGAAGAGCGTTCCAGACGGTCGCAGAAGCGCATCCGTGGACATTTCTTTGCAGCGCTCCGCCGATGACGCGTGGAACTCGACAGAAGTTGCGAGTGGGTGGCTGCGCCGGTGTCCATGCGGGGCCACCTTCACCTTGAAGGTGGCACCGACACGTCGTGGCAATTATAAACGCTTAATTGAGTACTTCTTCATGCGAGCCACTGCCTCTGTGCACATGACTAGCAGCCAAGTACCGTTCCGTTGCACACGTTTGCGTGCGCACTTCAGACTGCATGTTTCTCTCCCGATATTTGTCACACGCACCTGGGCCATTTCTTAAAGTTGGCCACGGAAACTGCTACCTTCGTAAATGTATCCATAACGTAAATATGCGTACGCCCTTTGACGTTATAGCGATGGACAGATATAGATAATTTTAAGATCCCTGCTCACGTTCATTGTTGCTGTTAAATGATGATAATGAGAGTGATTTATTTTTGTAATAGAACCCTATATGCTAGGGGCATCTCAGAGCGATCTTGGGCACAAAATTACTCAGTACCTGTCCTGCATGTGGGTATGAGTCTGCCAGGAGGGTGGCGATGATTGCAAAGTATATTCCTTGATGAACACTGAAAACGTACTACATAATTTGCCTTCTTTACCCCCAAAGTTTTTTTTAACTGTGCTGTGGGCGTCATACCATGAGGTATATAAATAACACTGGTCAACAAAAACAAACATTTTTTTCTGGCCTGGACTTTTGCAGCTGTTTTAGATTAATTTCAGGGTGCTGATTCCAAATCTGATCTCAGATTTGCTCTATCACATCTCATTTTATGCTATCGGCATACCCCATTTTCATTGATTTTACCCGAAATTAACTCTGTCACTTATGATTGCAAGTTGTTGCGAGGCAGTGACTGCTTTAGTGTTAAAATATGGTGCTGTATTTTTAGGATACTGTGTTTATAATATCATTTTATGTAGATATCCACATTTATTTAATATTTTTATTCTGCAGTTTTTATTGAAAATGCAATATTTGATATCTCAAAAACCTGATATGATAGACAAAAACTGATGCCAGATTTGGAATCAGCACCCCAAAATTACTTTAAACCCGTTGGAATACCTTATGCCAGAAAAAGTGTGTTGACCAGTGTTATTGACAAATCTCTCAGAGTAGTGCACCGCATGTACAAGAGCACACCCGCAATAGGGATCTTCCTCAGGACTTCAGAAAAATCCATCAAAATCCTTCACTTTACCACAATGCAAGCTCTTCTACGAGATTGAAGCATGACGGTCAAAGCAATTTCTGTTAAATTCTCTGAGCTGGAATTTAACCAAATAAAGTGCAAATCCAATTTTAATACGATGCTTTCTTGTGCATTCATTGAAGGCCAGCGTGAGGACATTAACACGCTGCACCTGAGAATCCAGTTTATCCATGCACAGATTTTAACTCAGGATCTCACTCGAACGGTCTCAACTCGCTGACCTCTGGAGGAAAAAAAAACTCATATTAATGGAACGTTTTACATCCATTGAAATATCAACTAGGAAAATGTAGCATTCCATCTGTGAACCTATGCAACACAAAAAGCCGGTTTTATGTGGAAACAGAATGGAGTTGGGCTTAGATTGGCTTTTAGCCGTTATGCTCCAAGGGCTTTGTTGCATTGAACGGCACTCCCGTAGGTAATATGGAATGCTCTTGCCGATAACATCTGGTTAATCCAAAACCATTTTGTTTAACAACCCGGACTCTGCTGATGAGACCCCAAACGGTCAAAACTGGTCTCGAGATTGCTTGTTTAAATCAAATGCTGCTTTGATCATATTGGTTTGGAACGCCCATAAATAAGCCGATGGAATAGTCTTTATATTTTCACATGGAGCAAGAGTGTCACCTTCCTTGTTGAATGTACATTAACCAAAAAACACGTCGTTCGTAAAGCACGCGGACTTTCCTCAGTGTGATAGAATACTGCTTTTCTCTTTTTTTCATAAGTAGAACCTCATTAGCACATTCTAATAGTTCATTACAGGAGAAGAAAGAGAAGAAACAATAATTCAAGCAAACTGTGAACGTCTCGAAAACCATCGGTTTAAAAATGCACGTGTGTTTTGCTTCGTTGCTGATCTGTTTTATTAAATCAAAGCGGCGATGCCCACAGAACATTTGACAGCATGGACAACCAATTTGTTTATGCTAATCAGACTCTTTGTCCTGATTGACATTCCAGTCTTTCCTCCAAAACTCTTGACCGTCGTTTGCAAATAATTGTTTGCACAGCCACATGTTGCTTTTTCTTTTATATCCTTAAAAGGCCCCATGGTAGCATGTTCCTGTCGAAGGCTTTCTCCGCTTAATTAAATAGCAAAATATATTCTGCGATTTTTTTTATGTTATTGTTGCTCGGGAGGAAAGGCCTATCGACATGCAAAGCAAATTTCAAGCTCGCACACGTGTCTTTTGAACAAGACACAATGCCTGAAACTGCATGTGTATGCATGCCACTCTGCGCCCATTTGTATATGCATGAACATGGCTAATTGAGCACAACATTGGCTGCTGTTGAATGAACCAAGGGATCATCCAGAAGCTAAGATGACTGCTCATTAGTTATCGTGTGCCAGACGCAATATTAAGTAACTGGGCTGTAACCAGCTGGGGCAAGCCTGCTAACTTTCCCAAAAACAACCAGCATTTTTTTATATTATGACACTTGTCTTACCCAGGATAGTCTCATGGCTATTTACAGGAGGTTCGTGCCACGTTTTCGCAGTAGGGGGGAGGTAATTGCAATGTATATTTTAAATGAGTACTTTGCAGTTATTTTTTTAACTAGCCTTTTTCCCGTCCAAGGACGGGTGTATTGCAGTAAATCTGAAACTTGTAAGCGATAAGCAGCCCGCGACGTGATATTCATTGCATTGATGCGTGTGCAATTTGTCAGGGCGCAGTGACACCGACTTGTGTAATTTTAAGGTTATAATCCCTTGTTCATCATGACGTCCTTTTTACTTCCATGTCTCAACAGCGTAACGGAGATCACGTGACTATGTAATGAGGGTTGTGAGTTGACGCCGAGGAGGGGGGAGGAGGCGCCTCGGCCCCCCCATGTGGAGTGACGTCAGCCGCTAATTATTATGAATGGGGGGGGTGTCCATTTGGAGGACGTCACCTTATGATTATTAATGAGGGGGTCTGTTCGATGTGGAGAGACGTCACCTGCTCAAGATTATTAATGAGGGGGGGTCTATGTAGAGAACGTAACCTGTTCATGATCATTAATGAGGGGGGCTGGTCGACGTGGAGTGACGTCACTTGCGCATGATTATTAGTGAGGGGGGGGAGTACTCTATTGAGTGACGTCACCCACTCATGATTATTAATGAGGAGGGGTGGGGGGGGGTCCATTTGGAGGACGTCACCTGCTCATGAATATTAATTATGGGGGCTGATCGATGTGGAGTGACGTCACAAGCATTAAGGACATTCCTGGGTGGTTTTCGTAGGTATTTGGATTATGACGCCAACAAACAATGCCATGTTGTTGCGAATGAGGTCAAGGGGTCTTTTTTGGCCTACTCTTGTATGTTGTTGTACGTATGTCGAGCTTATTTCGCACGGTACGTAGCCAACCGCGCACGCTAATCGAAGATTATTCACTCTTTCAAATAACGGTTCGAATATAACGGGGCGGCCGGTATATATCCGAACCTCTAAACCTCTGCAAACAAACGAACCACAGCTCGGGCATGCCATCACCCTGAGCACTCCGATACGCACGCAAAGACTTGCAAGCGGGTTTTTATTTTATTTTCATCTCCGCTCGGGTGTTTTCTCTCTGGAGGTTAATTAGTGCAACGGCGGTCAAGTGTCACCACTCATCCGAGCCGAGTTTGATTCACTCCCAAGTTGCTTGCAATCACATGGTGGGGTGTGTGTGTGGGGGGGGGGGGTGCTTGCAATGTGCCAGGCCATGCACTGCCATGTGTTCTTGCCCGTGGACTGCTCCATGTCCAGTTGCTCGAGGAGTCTATGATGGACAAATTAGCTTTGATGATGGCCCAGGGCTGTTATACTTCTTTTTTGGCGGGGGTGGGTCAAGCGGAGCCCCGCTTGTTAATTCATTTCCGTTGCTTTACTGATTTGCCACCATCACCCCATGCGTGTCCTTGTTTTATTTGTCCGTGTGTATGTTGCATTTCCTTCGCACCGTACCTCGCCAACCGCGCTACTGTGTCAGATACGAATTGTGTACAGCTAAAACAAAGTTAATACGAACAAAGCTATTTTCTTTTTTTTCAGACGCTGTCTTTCCGACAGACCTGTTCTTCACCTGAGGACGGCTGCTTGCGTTGTGGCCGAAACGTCGTGAGAATTGTATTTAATTGTTTGATTTTTATTATTTTATTATTTTTCCTTCTACGTGACTTTACCGAAAGAACCAAGAAGATGAAAGTTATTTTCCTTTGGGCGCATAAGTAATGTACGTTACGACGATACGTATTTAATTAACAAATTACCCTATGATTTATCGTCGTGTGACAGTGAAGGTGCGTCATAAGGAGACACTTCTGAAAGCATCAAGTCCCGAACAAGCAATCGGTCGAAGAACCAATACTGGGATTCTTCGATTTAAAGCTTTCGTGACTGCAGGGAATTCATTTTCTTGGTTATTTCAGTAAAGTCACGTAGACAGCTCTGTTCTTCACCTGAGGACGGCTGCTTGCGTTGTGGCCGAAACGTCGTGAGAATTTTTTTGTTATTTTATTATTTCCCTTCTACGTGACTTTTCCGACAAAACCAAGAAATATGCTGGGATTCTTTTCTGGCTTCTGTCTGTGCGGAAGGCACCGGGGGCTGCGCTAAGTCCATTCATTGTTCGCACAAACGCACAACAGGTAAATGGGAAAATTAAAGTGGCGCCCAACCTCCTGTGAACGAGAAGCGAAATCTGTTCATCACTTCACCCGCCCACCGCCCACTGTGCGGTGACACGGGAAGGTGGCACAGAAGCGACAATACATCAGGCAACTACCGATGCCGTCGAATGGATTACCGAAGTGCAGTTATAGCGTTTTGTAAGAGTTGCTTTTCAAACGCCGTCAGCAAGGAGAAAAGTGAATGTGCAATCCTATTACTTCCTCGCTCCACACCACTGGTTGGTAGAATGGCCTCCGCTAGAGGGAGCTCGAGAGAGAGCCCCTCTGGTATTTGGCCTACTCTTCCACACAATCAAGGCGTCTTGCAGAGGCGGCCGTCTCCAGGTTACCTCGCTACACGCAACCAGCCAATAAACTAATTGCGGTGTACCCACCTCTGATTAGCACGGTTGGCTACGTACGGTGCGAAAGAAGTTCAACACACTGCACTTCGGTAATCCATTTCACTGCTGGCTGGATATTTGTGGATTTAACAACCTTTCCCATTGCTTCAACTGCCTCGCCGATATCGAATAAAAATCACGCACACTGTGTTGCATTTCAACCACTATGAATAGGCATACATTATACATATGTTTGCCCCCACCCCCATCAATATCCAAGGCCGCTGGCTGAAGCCCCTAAATCCACCCGCCGGCGTTAATCCGACGCCGGTGTCGACCTGCCTGATCACCTCCAAATCCGCTGGAGGCTGGCAGAAGAAGTCAGCCTCCAGTTCCGGCGAGAGCGTCGCTCCACACACACAGACAGACACACACAACGCCCGTCACTGCCCATAATGAGCGCTGACATTTGCGAGGGTTTGCCTGTCTCTCAGAAGGTGCACAACAGGGGCCCCGAAATGCCACGTGGATCCCTAATGAAGCTTGTGGCACCTTACCCTCGCCAGGGTGAGGGGGAAAGCACGCGTGAGAGATCACCCGTGACGGCGTGTGATCGCATGCCCTGTTGCACTGCCGGCAGCCAAGATGATTGGGCGCCCGGGGATCACACAAGCCAGCTGGTTCTTTCGGGAGAAGGCAGCCCGCCCTCCTTGCCCGTCCTCCTCCTCCTCCGCGTGAGAAGTAGCGAGCGATCGCCTGAGTTTCCCAATGAACCCCTTCGTAGGTTCAAAACAGAGGTCGCAACCGGGTACCCGATACCCTACCCGATACCCGGCCAGGTACGGGTACCCGTTTGCGACCCTGGTGCGGCCGGGTACGGGTAGGCCGTGAGTCACTGGTGAGTAACCGTTTGTCACTCATTTCCCAACGTCTTGTCTCTTCTCACAATTCAAGTTCCTAGAATCAACCCACCCGCGCCTGCAACATGGCTTCATCCCAGAGGTCGCAATCAGGTACCGATACCCATACCCTACCCGTACCCGGCCGAGTACGGGTAGGGTACGAGTACGGCCGGGTACGGGTACCCGTTTGCGACCCTGGGGCGGCCGGGTACGGGTAAGGAATCAAAACCCGTTTGCGACCTCAGGTTCAAAAGCAGACAGTGCTGTGCGCAGTTTGGCCCACGGATAACACACGGGGCGGAGATCTACGTGCGTGCATTTTCAGTCTCAATCGTTGTTTGTTTGTCAACAACAACAACAAAACGCGTGTGCAAAATAGATAGTTGCTCAGCATGTTGATCTGGCTGCCCGTTACATGTTACGTAAGTAAATTGCAAGCATCAACAATGTAATTAAGTGGGTGTTGAACAACTTTGCCTAAACTGTCAGGTGCCCTACTTACAAAGTAATGGTATCACATAGACAGGGTGTTGGAAGAACGCAGATATATATAGTTTTCATTTTGGTAGTTATCGTATAAGTGCCTCCGCGCATATTATGTACACTGAATTAACTGTGAAAATGAATACTCTTTGGTTCTTTCGGTAAAGTCACGTAGGTAGAAAAATAAAATTAAACAAAAAATAATATATCACGACGTTTCGATCGCAACACAAGCGGTCGTCCTCAGGCGGAAAAAATAATCCAGCAGTGGAACTGCTGAAGCAGCGAGAAAATTAAGTGACTGTGGAAAGCTTTCATGAGGATTAAATAAGCAAGTGCATTTTACGCAAGAAAATAGCATGCATTTATTTTTACATGGGATTTTAAAAGAGCGTATGTGTGAATATGGAACATAATTCCTTGGTGATTCCACTTAGGATTCTTTGTCGATGCTTACTGCCAAATAATTTGCTACATTTATTAGTTAAATGTATGAGACTCGTGTGTGTCTTTCTGTGTGGAGTTTGTATGTTCTCACCCGGTTCTGAATGAATTTCCTTTGGCTTCTCCGATTTCCTCCCATAACTACAAAAAATGCATGTCATGTGACGAGCATTGGCCAAACATCCCAATATTGCAAAAATATCTGCAAGTAACTCAATTGGGATTAGACATAGCAGCATTGTCCTCTACTGTGGAAACTTGGTAGGACCCTTCTGAAAAAAAGTTTGAGAATTAATTATGCTTTCCTTGACAAACAAACATAGGAATAATAATAACAACTATATGAACTCGTGAATATATATCTTTTTATCATGACTTGATACTCACAAGGAAATAGCAAAAACGATGTTTGCGTGGGCAAGTACTTTGGCAATGTTTCCGTTCACTACGCAATTAAATATTTTAAATTGGCCCAAAAAAGTAAGGGCATTTGTGATCTTTTTTTCCAGCAGTGTCTCATTGTTATGGATTTAGTGCAGGTTTCATTGATTATTGTATCTCTCCCTGGGACAGCTTGAGCTCAATTTGAATTGCTACATAAACAAATAGCGTATGAACATCCAATATTATATAACGCTATTGCTTTCGAACTGTCTGTTGTGGATTTCCCTCCGTGCTTAATATGTAAATCTATCCCCTTCCACCCCTCTAAAAAGTCAAAGCCATATCTTGTAAATGATAGCCTTACCTTAATATAAAATAAGGTTACGTTTTCTTATTTGCCAAATAGTGAGAAAGACTGTTTACTAAAATCCCACTGTTATTTACCGCAGTGGCTTTCAGTTTAGATAATTGTATCCCTTAAGTTGGTCTCATATATGCCGATCAAATTCTGCAGCGTTTTTTTGTTCCCGGCTGGTCCATTCTTTGACCTTATTTCTAAAATGGGGTCTCCTTTTTCATTGGAGAGATGTTTCTTACTCAAACACGACCTCCACAATGACAACAAAATGTAAGGACACTCAGTGGTGATAACATTGAGACTGAAGGACAGTTATCCTAAATTAGCAGTTTCCACGTGCAGCCTTCAAACGGTCGGAGCTATCAACTTTAATCAAATATAAAAGTGGTAGCATTTTTTTAAATCCAATGCCAGAATATGTAGTCTATACAGCTAAAGGGTATTGTGGACTGGATGATGGTGAAGGTAAAGGTGCAGCCCTGCAATTGCTTACTTCCACCACTGTTGGTGGAAGAGCCTCCACCAGAGGGAGCTCTAGGCAGCCAGTCTAAAGAAGATTTTGGCACACTCTGGCACGCTGCTCACACACGACTTGCTGCCTATCAACTGACGTGGTGACATCTGAATTGCAAGTTCAGTGTGCTGACCATTGCACCACAGCAGCACGCACCATTTGCTCACTATTATTTAAACCATTGCAGTCTTTTACTCTATTTTAGAATATATAGTCGCTTTGCAAAATGAATACTTGGCTTTTAAAGATCTATTAAAATAAGAAAATTACTTTAACGATCCCATTGTTTCAATTTTTTTTTTCATGTTCATATTTCATCTTCGTTCACCTACTGTATATTACTTCTGTAAGTATACTTTATCTTCTACGTACTAAGAGATCATCACAGCCCCATCGTTGCCATGCACTTGTTGTCTGACACTATGAAATGTGACTTTATTTCCTTCACAAAACAGGAAAGCAATCACAATGAAGTGACCCAATTGATCCTCAGCATTGCAGTTAGTACTTTGTTTGTGAAGCTTGAAACCATCTCAGACATTGATGACAGCCACTCAAGTGTGTGTGTGCCAGCCTTCATAGGTGCTTACCTAACGGCACTTGCCCCAACAGTATGCTAAGACCACAGGGGGGATCTTTGTCTAAGTGGGGAGTGGTAGTGTGGCAGTTTGGGCACTGCGCTACAAACCCAGTGACCCGAGTTCGATTCCTGCTCACGGCCAACACGAGTAACAATTGTAATTATCTGAACCGGTCCTGGGCCTCCCCTAGGTCAACTCAGCCTTAGGTGACTCGGCCGGGCGTGGTGCTGGCCACCCATCCCCTCGTGTGCCGCCGTGTCGGCCTTCGTAGGTGTTCGCCAACAGCACTTTCACCAAAAGTGCGTTAAGGCTTTACGGGGATCTTTGTCTTGTTTTTTAAATCAAGGATTCGAGCAAAGCACATTAATGTAGAATTACTAAGCGATTTGAACCTTATTATGAATAAAACATATATCTTGGCTGTTTTTACTCACTAAGCTTTGATCTACACACTTTGTACTTGTAATTCTATCCTGCTTTTGGTAATTTCATTGAAATCCCTTCTTTGTGTACGAACACAAGTGACAGCACTTGCCTAAGTCATTGTACTGGCACTCAGTTTGTGGTATTTGATTAAATATATATTTTTGCCAAATGCAAATGTCAATTCTCCTAATTGTAAGTTCAATTAGGTTGGGGGGGGGGAGGGGGTAATTCAGTAAAATAGAGTACGTGGGAACTTTGATTGAAAGCTTTCGTGACTGCAGGGATTCATATTCTTGTTTTTTTCGGTAAAGGGAAATCATTAAATAATAAAAATATTTAACACAAAAATTCTCACGACGTTTCGACTGCAACACAAGCAAGCATCATCAGGTGTGAAATCCACAGCAAGAAAATTTGAAAAAATTTGAAACAAAAATTATTGCCGTGGATTTCACACCTGATGATGATTGCTCATGCTGCAGTCGAAACGTCGTGATCATTTGTATTGTTTTATATTAGTATTATTGTATTATTTCCGCTCTACGTGACTTTACCGAAAGAACCAAGAATATTAATCCCTGCAATC
>JAAXLI020003009.1:0-11644 GCA_014621495.2 Entosphenus tridentatus | reverse complement strand
TGTTCAGCCGGTGTACAGAGTCGCCCACTTCTCCGGAGGACAGAACAACCCAGACGGGTTACACCCGTATTCTCGAACAGGGGAATTGAGTTTCAATGTCCATACGGCGTACAGCCTTTGCAGGATGAATGTTGAGATGTATAAGGGGCACGGCGTGACCAATAAGGTCTGAATTGGTCTGTAATAATATGGGCGCTGATAAGGGGTTGACAGGTATGGCGTCTACTCATCGTCTCCAAACTTTATTATTTTTTATTGTTGTTTATTTAACCGACCTGTCCCTCCCACCCCTTATCGAAAGGATTCACGGCGGGAGGAGAGGGGGAGAGGGCGGACCGGTTACATTGAATTGCATTGCTACGTCGAATGATTGCTATAGATGGCGGACAGCTCGGAAAGGTCTTGATATTGATGTCGAGCAGTGGTAGAATGATCGTGGCTGATGTTGTACATTGCAGGGAGGAGGGTGGCTTTTATGGCCAGCTGGCGCGCCCACTGCAAGCCGCGCGGTCGGCGTTTTTAGTCTTAGAGACAAGATATTTCATTTCCTCTCACGTCCCGTTGCGCCGCAGCTGTGCCCGTCACCAAAATTGGGTTGTATTTGAGCAAGCCGCTGCGGTGTACGGTGACAATAATCAGGAGAGGTGTTCAGCTGGCTGGTTATCTCCACGCACCCTTCTCGGCTGGTATATCTACGCCAGGACTGTACTGGGATTGTTTGCCGAAATGGCTTGAGACTGCAGCTTTAACATTGCCTTTCTGTTTGAACGGCGTGGTTAAGTTAAATCAATTCCCACGGTCACAGATGAGGTTGCAGCAATAATGTAATTTTCCCCAGCCCTGCTCTGATACAAGACCGCCACTCGGAAGCACTGATTTAGGATGAAAATTCATGAAGCACATATTCATGCCTACGGAAATGATCCCGTGTATTTAAACAGACGGAAAGAAAGGAAAATTACAATAAAAATGTAATTTCAGGCAAAAAGTATTTCAAACCTTGACCCTAATTAGAATAGTTGCACAGTCTATTCTGTCCTTATTGCTTGTACCAATTCTGTGAGCCTACAAGATAAAAATGAAATCCAACTTCATCCATCAGTTGAAAATTGCAGTAAAATATATTGAAAAACCAATCCACCAATGAAATTACGGTAGAGTAATTCAAAAATGTGTTTGTATTGCTTCAACGCAGCTAAATTGCCTGATTAACTTCATAAAAAAACAAATACACAATGTGTTATTTGACAATAAGTACAATATTACATTACAGGGGCTGAAATATCTACCAAGTAATTTGATTCCGAACAATCATGTTCCTTGTTTTTAGTTTTCCCTGTACAGGTTTGTGGTCTATTTCCTAATTTGGTACCTTAGTAACTAGTGTCGCCAAAGATGATCGCACTCAGGATGGTATCTAAAAAATAATACAACTCTTTATAATACTGTAATTATCAAAAACGCCAACAGTCACAAAGCCACGGGCCTCACTCACGACTCCTCTCTGTCCCAATAACGAGCGGGAAGAGAGAAACAGCTCCGCCCATTCTTTTTAACACGACGACAAATTTTAAGTTTGGCCTACAGTTTACTGTATAAGCACTTTATAAAAAGGGGGTGGGGGGTTTAGTGGGAAGATGTGTGTATATTCTTACTGAATTGTTACTCCTCCACACAGATACAGATAATTAACCGGTCACTTAATGGCTTCCCTAAAGTACAGAAACATTTGTGTGTGGCGTGTATGCTCACAGCTCAAGCTGACAACCAGGCAAGGCTCTGCCTCTTCTTGTTCCGCACAGACCCAATCTGGGAATTGGTTTTAAGAATTAGATACCCTAAGTATTGTGAATCGCTTTCATTTCTCTGTTCATCCTTTTTTGGTCAATGAAGATATAGAAAATAAAAGTGTTCGATCATTATATACCACCAACATCAGCAAATCTGATATTGTTAACGTTTTCTCTATTTGTGTATTCGTGCCTTTATTTCTACACTCCAACTTTCAGAAAGCATCTTCTAATGCTCTGTGGCTGTAAATAACGTTGATGAAAGTGTCTCTCATTGTCTGACTGTAAGGCACGGCTTTTTGAAAGCGTTTGTTGTTCTTGTACAGCCTCCCTATGTCCCCCCTTAGGGTTTCTGCTCTCAGGAGTTGAAGAAAAATCCTCGTCCATGCCTTGATCGTATTTTGCACAATACATGGCAAGAAAATACGAATCAACATAGAACACAAATGTATTGTAAAACTCCAACATTTTGCCATCCCTTGAGAACTGGTTGTACAGGAGTCACGATGTGTAAAAAAAAAGCCCAAAAGAAACTGGAACTTTCCCTCCAGATTACATTGAAAACAAAACTTTTGTGTTGCATGAAATGTTGGCCAAACAGCGAGTTTCATGTGAGATGGCCATGGCTTGGCATCTGCTCCACATGCGGACACTCTGATTGGATTTGTTCACAATAAGCCTCGCAATATCTCACTGTAATCAAGTTACCCACAGAGTTGCTGTTATTCCAGTAGGCCGTGCATTACCGCCAGGGTCTCTCGGCTTGAATTTAATACGGCGGGGGGCGGGGGGCGGGGGGCGGGGGGGGCAGTCAGGGGGTTATTATTGTCTCGTGGTCATGTCCACATGGTCATGGTAGGAGGAAACATCTTTCAGTTTATAAAAAAATATATAATGCTGGAAATTTAGTTTTTCACACCGATAGCATTACTCGAAACCCTTGTGAAAATCTACCATCGACTACCGCCACACGTTTCTCAGTCTACCCTTGCTGGGTCAGACTGTCAGACAATGAAAACGCTGTGTATCATTTTTTTTTCTTCTTGGGTAGTAGGTGTTATTTCCTAATTGCTCATGCCTCGACAGTACAGAAAATGGCTATTATTACCCACAAACTTTGCTTTTGTGACCAGGACAGTGATATTTTGAAATTTACCTATTTTACAGAATTCCAGATAGATTCAGTGCTGAGTAAACTTGGAGGAACTTCTAGAACATTCGAGAACTTACCAGGAATATAAATAGTAGTATAAAAACAGGGGCATTAAGCCCACTAGTTCATTTTAGTTCCAGCTGCCTAAGTGGAAACATATCTGCATTTTCTGCGATGGCATCAAGAGGCTGCAAGCATCCAGCAAACGCATTTTGCTATGTCTGCGGCCAATTTATCAAGACAAGATGTGTGAGGCCTACAAAGGCATATTTCGGCATGCCTGTCAGGGATCAAGACAAACCCTGGGCACCTCATTTCACCTGCAAGCTATGCGAAAAAATCTCCGGAACGTAAGATGGACAATTGTTGCTCCGAATTTTATGTTATAAAATTTGTAAAAAGTAAATAAAATTGTAAAAGTTTTACATTTTTTAATGTTTTACAATTTTCAATGTTATTAAAAAAATATATTACGTGAAAAATGTTGCGAGAATCTCTTACACATTAGTCATGGGTGAAAAAATGTATTTTTGTAGGATGGTACAGAGGGGAAAAGAGAGCCATAAAGTTTGCTATCCCAATAATTTTGCGGGAACCCACGGACCGATCTAGCAACTGCTACTTCTGCATGGTGGACCCTTCCAAACGTCGGACTGGCAAGAATGCACCTGCTATCGCGTATCCGGACCTTCCTTCATCGATCGCCCCAGTGCCACACTGCCATGAGCTCCCCGTACCCACTCCTCCGGACAGAGAACAGCCGTCTTTAGAAGAGAACAGCAAGTCAGAGAGCGAGGAAGACGTTGTAGATCCATATGACAATTTCAGAGGTGGAGCTGAGGAGAGAAACCCATACGACCCCAACCAAAAAGACCTCAACGACTTGATCAGAGATCTTGGTTTCACCAAGTCCAATGCCGAGCTTTTGACATCTAGGCTCAAGCAGTGGAACTTGTTGGATGAAAGTGTGCAAGCCGCAGTTCAGAGGAAGCGTCACCAACCTTTTTGCAGCTTCTTCACCCGTTAAGATGAGCTCTGCTTCTGCCACAATGTAACCAGTCTGTTCAAGGCAATCGGAATCGCCTGCAACCAAAATTAGTGGCGCCTCTTCATTGACATATCATCCAGGAGCCTCAAAGCCATGCTGCTCCATAATGGTAACAAGCACCCGTCTCTTCCCCTGGCTCACTCGGTGCACCTCAAAGAGGATTACAACAGCATCAAGACTTTGCTGGATGCCTTGAAGTATGATGAGTACAGCTGGGAGGTCATCAGAGACTTCAAAATGATGGCATTCCGGAAAGGACTCCAAGGTGTTTTTTCCAAGTTTCCCTGCTATATTTGCCTTTGGAACAGCAGGGACACCAAGGCGCACTACCACAGGCAGGACTGGCCACAGCGGACCGAGTTCTCTGTGGGGAGGAACAACGTCGAGTGGGAGCCACGGGTGGACCCCCGGAAGGTGCTGATGCCACCACTGCACATCAAATTGGGCCTTATGAAACAAATTGTCAGAGCTGTAGATAAGGAGTCGGCAGCATTCAAGTACCTTCAAGACTTCTTCCCTTAGTGGTCTAAAGCAAAGGTCAAAGCCGGTGTCTTCGTCAGACCACAGATAAAGAAGATCCTGGAGTGCAATGAATTCCACAAGAAGCTCACTAGTAAAGAGAAAGTGGCATGGAACAGCTTTGTCACAGTGGTCCATGGCTTCCTGGGCAATCAGAAGGTCGAAAACTATGTGGAGCTGGTTGAGACTCTGGTGAAGAACTACGGCACAATGGGCTGTAGGATGTCCCTCAAAGTCCATATCCTTGATGCTCATCTTGATAAATTCAAGGAGAACATGGGAGCGTACTCGGAGGAACAAGGCGAGTGCTTCTACTGGATATACTGGACTTTGAACGCCGCTACCAAGGACAGGATAGCGAGAACATGATGGGAGACTACATTTTGGGGCTGATTCGTCAAAGTGATTTACAGAATAATCGTAAATCTCGAAAAATTACTCACTTCTAAATATTTTGTAGTCATTTTTGTATTTCTTTAGTATAAATAGATGTAAATTTTTATTAATATGTTATGCTTTTTTTTTACTTTGTGAACGAAAAGACACAAATTCGCCCGTTTTTTCATTGAAAATAGGTACATTTCTAAATATCACGGTCCTGTTCACAAAAGCAAAGTTTGTGGGGAATAATAGCCATTTTCTATACTTTTTAGGCATAAGCACTTACGAAATAACACTTACTACCCAGGAACAAAAAATTGTGTTAAACAGTGAAATGATTGGTAGGTTCTCCCATGTGATTTCCGGTTGTGCTGCGAGCTGTTCGGAATGATGTCTGACCGAAGGTGCTGAAGAAGCTTTCAGCACATGGGAGGTGAAACGTCAGACATCGCGCTGAACATGCCGTACAACAATGCACCGGCGAATTGAGTAGAGCAACCGCTAAAGCCCACGCAGCAAAAACACGCGTTGAAATCAACGTCGATATATTTAAAGTACCGTCTGGTATTGTATGTGCCGTGGTCTTATGACTCATCGTTTTGAATGCCTCTATCAAATGACCTACAAGGTGTTCAGTGGGTTAGCCCCGCAATATTTGCAGAAACTGATCCGTGTTTACTCTCCAACGAGGTCCCTGAGATCTTCTTCATTCATGTACTCCGAGGTCAAGGCTCATTTCTTGGGGTGATCAGGCTTTTTCCAGCACAGCTCCTAGGTTTTGGAATGCTTTACCTTTGTTGATAATAAGACAATCGGAGTCGTTAGAGCTATTTAAGTCGCGTCTTGTAAACCCACCTCTTTCAATTGTACCTTTAGCCCCGACTGCTTTTCGCCATTTACCCTGATTCTGTTTATTTCACTCTTTCCATACATAAGGCATCGGAGTCTAAGGATGAAATGCACCTTACACAATTAAAATTATTATCGATATGTGGGATGAAAAGAGGCTTTGGCTTGTTGTGATACATGGTTATTTGCACGCACTAAACCCAGCCCATCTTAATGGAAGCAAATATTGGGAGGCCACCCGGCGTGCTAATAGCCAGGTTGGCATTGTCCTTCACGTGGTACATCACGCCAATAATAGCACGAACATTTAAAGCCACCAGAGCTGGGCGCTCTGAGTATTCAATAATTGATTACTTGCACTGATCACCAGTTATATTACTCGACGTAAGATAACACTAAGGTAGGTAGGAAAAGGTGTCTCACGTATGTTTGCCCATGTGCCGCTGGACGGGAGGTTGTCGTCGGAATTATCGGCCGCGTCAGGCTGGGTATCAACATGCTGAATGTGCTGTACGACCCTTAATCGACTGTAATTTTAAATCGATTAACCAAATCCATTGACTAATTGACTGATCTCTAAAATCCACTTCACTTATGAAATGTTGGGTCCGCGTACAAATTCGTTTCCTTCGTCAATCCACTGCTGGATGAAAATCTGCCCATACCGTGCAGTTCGTGTGGGGTGATTGACCACTGTCACGCTGGGCAGTGTAGATTGATGAAGGTGTGGAGCATAGACACATAGAAGTACAGTGCAACAATAACATGTTTGCACTGCCTTCTACTGCCACGTAACATATCCACACAGCAGCCTATAGCAACCTGCTGTGCGTGGTGGTCACCCACCTGCGCATTATATCCAGGCTCAAAGACCTGCTTAACTTCCGAGATCTGATGAGATTGAGAGCATTTGCCATAGGTATAGACACGGACATTCAGAGAGATATACATGCACAAGTACAGACGCATAAGAGCTGAGATGATTTGTCCTTAAAGTCGATGCACCAACTGATAATCACAAAAGACTAAAACTAAACACATTTTATTTTACCAGGTAAGGCTTACAAGCTCAGCTCAGCTAGACGCGGCTGGTGATGCTGACCAGGTAACACATCAAGCCCTGCCCATCAGCGTCCTTCAGTGGCACACGTGGGATCAGGGAGTTTATACTTTCCCCCCCTTCTTGCCTAAACAATGTTCGTGTTGTCTGATTAGTTGAAGAATCGAACCGATAATTGGTAGAGTAATCGTCGACTGAAAGAATCGGATAGCCCAGCTCTGATGCACACATTGCACACCTCGGCGTCTGAGCGAGGCAGGGTTCATGTACCAGAAAGGAACTCGATGTTGAACGAGAATTAATCAGCTGTGCGCACCGTGCCGGCGTGTTATACAATGAGGCGTGTGCCGTTGTTGGATTCAAACAGCCTTCGCATCTTTTGAATGGATGCAATCTATTTGGGGAGTGAGTTTTTTATGAAAATTCTAGAATTGTGACTCATTGAGTCATTGTCATACACCGCTCGCGTTACCTTGAAGCTCAAGGGAAAACATGTCAACAGTGTTGCTCTTAAGATATGAGTCATAAACACTTACTATTGACAAATGGTAATTTAGAAAAAAAAAGCGTTCACCAGCCTCGCAATGTTGATATTATTTCAATCCCACCAGCATTAGAAATATTAGGTATTGTTTACCTTTCGGATTGTTTTCGAATGTTTTTAATTTTCACCACGTACAACTCAGTGAGGTCGAGCGGGGATAAAATACCTCCTCTTACATACTCTTAGGTTTTTTCGGTAAAGTCACGTAGGTAAAAAATAAAATAAAAAATTACTAAAAGTAATAATAGAAATAAAATAAAATAATAAATCACGACGTTTCGGAGGCAACACAAGTCTCCGTCATCAGGTGGGACCGTCACAGCTAGATTTGCTGTATCAAGTGAGGCAAAGATTCCAAGATACAAGTTCTTAAATACAAGTTAAGGGGGGCGGAGGGAGGGAGGGAGGGGCTTTTCTGAATGTGGTAGCCAATGAATGGAACGTATTGGGAGGGGGGGGGGCTACAATGGAGGCGTTGGATGCCACGAAGCAAGAGGACAAATATTCTAAATATCTGCGACTTAGTCACGCATCCTCCTCAAAGTTAGGATTGTTTTTCTACACCTGTTACCAATACTCGTGCTGCTGTAGATTAGACCCGGGGGATTAAAGAGGACATTGTGCTACTCGAACATGAAAACTGAATCTATAGAGCACGCCAACCAATCTGGTGTCCGTCTCGTAATACACTGCGTGTGTAAACACCTTTTCAACTTTACCTTTTCATTATGAGGAGAAAAAAAATATTTAAAAAGAACATTTATTTGATATCAGCACATTACGATCGGTGTAAATGTATACTTTTTTCACCTGAAGACGATTGCTTGTGTTGCGATCGAAACGTCGTGATATTGTCATTATTTTGATATATTTGTTCTATCTACGTGGCTTTACCGAAAGACCCAAAGAATATAAATGTATACTTGTGTCGTTGACATGTCTTAAAGTCCAGGCAGCACGAGTAGCAAGGGCAGAGTGGGCAGATATTGCCACTCATGTTTGTGTTAAGCCACTGAAATGGAATCTCTGAGAAGCTGGGTTCAAGCCTCCAGGGCAGGATGTGCAATAACAAAATACACAAAAATATCCCCCACGCACGCTCTTGCTGGCAATTGGGTTTCTAATGTGCAGGAGCTTCAACGGGCCTTATCTCAACGCCATACAAAGAACATGTTTTGCACTTAGTTCACTGTTCTCGGCTTGCAAGTACAAAGTGGAGATTTCGGCAAGAGTGTGTTGCTTACTGACACAGCTGGAGGATGCCCTCTAGAAAAGAAAAATGGCGGTGAGAAAGGATTGATTGTCTGAGACACCGGAAACAATCCACCAGTTCCTTGTTATGCGTCTCTTCCTAGCCAAGGGGCAATGGGGTTACAAAACGACGTAATAATAACAAAAAACTCCGCTTAATAACTAGTGCTAGCAGCACATCATCGTCCTGAATTGGTTTAAAAGAAAAGTTGAACACGGTGGGCACATGGCACCATTAGCATGACTTGTGCTGCGCTGGAGTGTCATTGTACCCGTGCCATTGTGTCGCGTCGTCGTCGTCTTTGTGAAAGTTGTGCACCCTCGAAATGAACGATTCGTCTGGTGTCCATCTGCGATTCAGTGTCTCTGTTCGTTGCAGGACTTGGGTGACTTTGGTCAAGGAGAGTTATGTAAAGGCTCATTCTGAACGGAAAGAATCAGAGACCTAAGGCATTGCTGATGAACTATGTACAGCCTTTAACCTTTGAGCAAGGTGAAAGAGACCTGAATAGGAATGTTTTGGCATCATAATCTGATTTTTTTTTATAGATGTCTAAACTCTCTTCCAATTGCTCATTCTAGATTTGAAGTTTTTGTGACTGCAAGGATCCATACCCTTTGGTTCTTTCGGTAAAGTCACATAGACGAAAAAATTGCACATGTTTTTGTTGAGTTTGGAAAAATTTAGTAAAATGTGCTAAAATATACGTAAAATGAGGTGTTTCTTTGTTTTTCTATAAATGTGTCTGTATGTCTTTGTGTATCTACGAATGCGTGTGGTCTGTGTGCAGTCTGTGTGTGCGTATTTATGCGTAATCTGCGTGTGTGAGGCCGGTGAGTCTCTCTGCACACGGGGACTCTCCCCCAACGCAGGCGTGTGGGGGGACAAGCAGTGTCTTTGGTGAGGTGCTGCAAACTTGAAATTTCAGTCACAAGAGACCAATTCACAGACGCTTATGGTGATAAGCCTTGCTGCATTCAACAAGTAGGCATACAAATGCATAGGTTTGATCCGTCTATAGATACCCCACTGATTTGCGTGGTTTCTTGCCGATAAACATTTGGCAGTTTGAATGTTGAAGCCGGTCCAGAGTGTGCACCTGGTAATTAAACAAAGGCTTCTGGAATAATGTACTCCGAGGAAGCGGCTGACCGACGGAATGGGTAAAATCGCTCAGTTATGTTTTTGCTATATTTTTTTGAGGAAGGTGGCCAATTGTCCGCTTATTTTTTGTGTTACTCTTTCTTCTCGACAGCTTATTGAATATTGCGAAATAGATGGTTCCGTATCTTACAGGGGAGAGAGAGTGTTAACATATGTGATGCATGTATTGAGTTGGTGGGAGATGTGTCGGGGCTTTAAAATGAAATGTAGTTTTCTAGAATAATGTATCCATGTTATTTTCGTGGGGTATCTATAAACGGATCGGCATGTACAATACAGAGATGAGTAGTGCTCACGCAGGGAGATGAAGTGGTTCGGCAGAATTTACAAATCTCACCGGCAATGTTGAATCTGTACCTCGAAGGGCCCTCATATGGTCTTCACGAACATGTTTTGTTTTGAAGGAGATGGATGGATGGAACAATACCTAATTAGATATATTGGATTCCGTGGACACATTTAGAGGGAGCCTCAAATTTGTCTCAGCTTAACAATCATCGTGACGCATGCACAGACACACGTGATGATGTAACCACCCATGCGGCGAGTTCGCCACCATGTGTGACTAAAACCCATTGAATTTTCCAAACCGTACAAGCGACATTCCAAGCCCAAGGGTTACATTCCCAAGAGCGAACGAACGGCATTCTGATTAATCTGAACACGTGCTCAGAGGATCGATCTCATCCTGCTGCTGTCCGTGCGTTGGGGAAAAGATGGCTCGGAGCGGACGTTGTGAAATCTCACCGCTGCCAGGGCCGTTCAGAGAGAGGCTTACAAATTCTGGTTACTACCAGTTAGGGACCTGCCTGCAGTCCCGAGTCGCATGTGTGCCCAAGTGTGGAGACAGATTCGAGAGGAAGGCTCTATTTAAATAACCCCCCCGCCGTCCCCCACCCACCACCCCATACAATCCCTGGGGGGGGTGGGCGGTATACATTGACAATTGCTTACCAACAAATCAATGTTCTCTATTTACAACCATAATCAGTGGCCGACAACGGTAATACCTTAACATTCCTAATGAGGGCATTATTCATTGCTTATTGTCACGTTTTCTTGAATGCATTTACAGCATCAGAGAAAAAAAGTCGAACACAGAAAACGACATGCTGAAAATTTAGAGCATCATAAACCACCACGAACCAATGTTGCCCGATAACCACAATGGAGTTAATTGGTGTAATAATTATATATACTATAAGGTCGTATTTGTCGTAAAAAAAAAACAACCCATTTTATTTTATAGCGAATAGGATTATTATTTTTTTGCAACACAGTGAATCACAGGCAGAACGTGCTTGGGGTTTGAGAAGGATGCTGATCTCGGGCAGGTGTTGGGTTCATTAAATTGGGGAAGGAGGGAGGGGATAGGGAGGAGGTGGAATGGGTGTGTTGCAGGATTCTGTGGAGGAATCAATATTTTTTTTCTCTCGGTCACATCACTTATAAGACTGCCCCCCCCCCGCCCGCCGTGAAGGTTGATTCTGACCGGCTGTATCTGGTTTTGTTTTTATACTCCTTGTGCATCGGGAGCATTTTGCCTTTGGGCGATCTGGAACGGCGATGCTAAACGACAGACTCTTAGCGCACGAAACAGGTCTTTTTGGGGTTCCAGATTATTCCTGGGAGAGGACACAAAGGTCGCAACAACAACAAGACGTGACACGTGTTCTTTGTGCAGCGCATCCGCATGCGAAGTTTTACTGTCACTGCTCTGATTGTAAACATCAGTGCTCGTACCCGGCTCACTCGGAATTAATAAGTGCGTCTTCTTAGGTTCTTTCGGTAAAGTCACGTAGAAGGGAAGTAATAAAATAATAATAATAAAACATAATAAAATAATTCTCACGACGTTTCGGCCACAACGCAAGTAGCCGTCCT
>JAAXLI020003008.1:0-11644 GCA_014621495.2 Entosphenus tridentatus | reverse complement strand
TCTTGCTGTGGATTTCACACCTGATGATGATTGCTTGTGTTGCAGTCAAAACGTCGTGAGAATTTATATAGTTTTATATTCTTTTATTTCCCTTCTACGTGACTTTACCGAAAGAACCAATAATATAATCGTATTACAGTTACACACTACCGTGCAGTGAGTTCTAAAGCACTTGCATACTTCACTTGTCATTCTTGACGTGAGCGAACAACTCCACTGCAAGGATGCTGGCTGGAAATATTCACTCGAAGCCTCTACCACGGTACACTTAGATAAGGGGCAAAGAGGGGTCTGTGAGCCATTCAACTTAAAACAAGTGGCGACAAGTCAGCCTCAACTGTGGCTGGCATTGTATGTTCGTACGTGGAACTTCTTTCGCACCGTACGTAGCCAACCGCGTTAATCGGAGATGCGAGGGAAGGACAACAACACCAAATACAAAAAGCAGTTTTAAATAAATGAGTTTTCCATTTAGATTAAAAAGTGCCATAGCTCTAGTGGCTTCCTGATATCGGAAGGAAGAGCGTTCCAGACGGCCGCAGAAGCGCATCTTAAAGCACCGTGTAATGCGGTGACCACCGCCTTTGTTCGATGGCTGAGCTAAAAGCCGCTGCTGCTGCTGCTACGAGGATGAGCGGCGTTCGCGTGGTTGATGCTCCTTGACGAGATCAGCGAGGTAATGCAATGCTTGCTTGTGGCATCTTTAATTGGCTCAGCATTTGTGTGTTCGTTTGGCTGGAGAGGCATACATACCCACCGGCTGTGTGCTCGTGTCACCTGGGATGTGGCTTATTTCTTGTCACGACTCTGAACTTAAGCATCATGCATAGCAGGTGCTATAGGCTGCTGCGGGGCAATGTTGTGGATAGTAGAGGCGTAGTACAGCATAAACAAACGTACTCTACCTTTAAGCTCCCACGTTTACCAACGCACGCTGACCCAGTGTGGTGAAGTATGGCTTAAATAACCCACCCCCACCACGACGCGCATTGCTTGGGGAGTAGACCCATACCCCCCTCTCCATTCAGCAGTAGACTGACACACGGGGCTGTAAATGTATACGCATGCTGCAATTTGCTGCCGAGTGTAACCACGAACACACATCTATAATGCAAAGGCGCTTCAAATGCAAATGCAGTCTTCTTCGTGTTCTCCTCCCCAGCCTCTCCACGGTGGACTTTGCTAAATATTCTGCACAGGCCACCGCTTCTGGCGTTGGCATCGCCAAATCTTTGCGGAGGAGCATTGTGGGTGTTGCCAGGGCATCTCGGGAGACGTGCCACCGTGGGCTTCTCTGGACAAAATATTCTCAGGTTTTTTCGGTAAAGTCACGTAGGTAAAAAATTAAAATTCATAAAAGTAAAATAAAAATCACGACGTTTCGGAGGCAACACAAGCCTCCGTCTTCAGGCGGAATCTCTGGACAAAGCAAATTGTTCGGTTGCGCAGAATTCCCGTGATTTCATGGGCAATCTGCCCAAGGGGTGGTACGATGCCACATTTGCAATTGCACTCTTTGCATTGACGGCATTTTATCAGTAGAAATACACCAAACGCTCACTGGCTTCAATGCACAAATCATTGTAGATTGTGTGCACACACACACACAAACCTCTGAAGCTTGACCAAAGAAACATCGATAATGAACCGCGTAACCAAAGATTAACCGGAGCCCCGAGAGTGGCTTTGGTGCTAATTGACGTAAACAAACGCTCGAAGACAAATCACAGACAACGTCAATTGATAAAAAAAAACCTACGATATCTTGCTCGGCAAAAGTTTAAATTTATCATCAGCAGCTGATAAGAGGATGGACCTACAACCCCCCCCGGCCGCCGCCCCCCTACTCTACTTGCGAGCAAAATTGTCGCGGTGCAACTTGAATGCCCAGAGAGATGAACGCGCGGTGTGTAACCTCGGATGGAGGGAGGGTTGGCAGAGAGGGGAGGCGCGCGGAGCCATCCAATGTCGCGTTGAACTTTGCTCGCCGGCGCATACGCGCGTCGGCTGCAAGTCAACACACGGTAATGAAATCCAGCAAAAGGCCACCCATCTGTGTCCAGGGTCCCAGACAGGAGTCAACCTGATAAACGCCCTTCGATAAACAAGGAGAGATGAGGAGGAGGAGTTGGTAAGGCTCGCCCGCGCGTCACACCTCGTTGAGCCGTGTCAGACCTCCTGACTCCCGCGCCACTGACGACAACGCGAGTTCTGCTCACGTTGGTAGCGGCACAATGCGCCGTCTTTATGGCCGTGGGGGGGTGCGCGGGGTGTCCACTTCAAAGCCACGTCCTTGGCACGAGACAGACACAGAGGGCTCCTTCTGTTTAGACACAGCTCTGTGCAGTCTCAAAATGTCACCCCCCTCCCACCCCCGTCCAGCCACCTCCAGCTGAGCGCGTGTTTTCCTGCCGCAATAGGCACGCGTCGGTTGCTCTGTGCTGAACGCGATTTGTCCCGTGTGTGTGTGTGTGTCAGTGTGTGCGTGCATGGGGAGCGGTGGTGTAGTGGTTAGCGCTGCGCTACGCTACGAACCCGACCACCCGTGTTCGATTCCCGCTCACGGCCACCAACACCCAGTGACGATTGTCTGAACCGGGCCAGGGCCTCCCCTAGGTCGACTCAGCCTCAAATGAGAACCTGGTGAGGCGTGTGTAAACATCGCCACTAAGGGACACAAAGGCGGCCGGGCGTGGTGCTGGCCACCCACCCTCTCGTGTGCCATTCCGGCCTTCATGGGTGCTCGCGAACAGCACTTGCACCAACAGTCTGTTCAGGCTACACGGGGGATTCATCTTCTTGGTTCTTTCGGTAAAGTCACGTAGAAGGGAAAAAATAAAATAATAAAAATAAAACATAATAAAATACAATTCTCACGACGTTTCGGCCACAACGCAAGCAGCCGTCCTCAGGTGAAGAACAGGTCTGTCGGAAAGACAGCGTCTGAATGAGCACCACCAAGCTTGGCAACGTATATTTAAGCTGAGTTAGAGGGAGAAAGGCGCCTTGACAAAGGAATTTGCATATCAAGGTGAAATTAGCATATTTATGGCAAATGCAGATATGGGATTAGTCACTGCTTGTGGAATACACGCGGGATCTTTGTTTTTTGTGTGCGTGTCTTTCTCTTTTACGGATGAGTATCAAATGAGCGGCGATTCAAGCCGAGGGATAATCATCTGAAGCCTCATCACCTTGCCGCGGTCATCATCTTCGCCGGCGCCTCGGAAGTTGATCAATATTAGCACCAGAGTTCACTGCCAATCGCTGTTATAAATGTGTGTAAGTTATATGTGTGTTATGGAGTGGTAATGTTGGCTGTATAAACTTAAAACTATTTTAAACTATTTATATTTTCACAGGTAAGGCCCACTGAGCTGAATAGCTCTTTTTCAGAAGTGACCTGGCAATCCCAAATGATAGCCCAACGAAGTGGCTTATCACGTGGACATTTATATCAGACAAATACTCTAAACGCACGTTCATTCTAAATGTGGAGGGGAAAAAAACGGGAGTACCCGGAGAAAAATCCACGCGACCACGGGGAGAACATGCTAATATTCCACAGGGGTCAGGGTCGGGATCGAACCCACGAATTCCTGTATACCAGGCGAGGTAATCAACATCTAGCCACCGCGCCGCTCCAGTGCTCTCCCACAAACAAAGCATCCCTTGGAAACGAATTGCTAAAAACACAAACAAAATCTCAATGCCTGCCAGACATTGGTGTGAGGCTGGAGAAAGACAACCCCGGACTGGTGACAAAAGGCCCTTCATCCCTACCCAGGTAAGAGGGCCTGGCCTCTGGTAAGCACCAGGGTTCAGGGCAAAGGAAGGGGCTGAAGGTGCCGCGTGACTTGGGGAGATGACACGTGCGTTGCACGTGGAGGTTAGAGTCCCGAGTCGAGCGGCCACTTTAATAATGATTTCTGCAAGCCACTTGGATTCAATTCGGGAGCTCTTGAGTTTGCCACGGGGGAAAACGGATACCTGTGAGAGTGCTAAATTTGATTAACTTGTGTTCCCCGCCGTTCTAAGTTCGAACGCGATAGTGTGATATTTCACCCGTGCTCCAGCTTTAATTCGATTGAGGGCTCGTATCTGGTGTTGATTAATCATTGCCTCTGAATGCTTTTGACACCGTTAAACGAATGCAATCGTTTCTGCGGATTTCTAGGTTTCTAGCTGCAATCATTACTCGCGCTCAAATTAGATTACGATGCGATTGAACTTCTACGCGTGCGGTGATTTGCAGCAATGCTTTGCTATTTTGCTCGCGCACCTTGAAGCGCGTTGCAGTCTTCGGTTCCTGCAGTCGAGTTAAAGTCAAAGTTCCCCGCTGCAAATGCAACGGGGAAGCATTCATTTACATTGGCTGAGACAAGGGCGGAAATTCCACGTTCCCTTGGTTGTCGATCGGTGCATTCTCAAAAGCGTGAGTCGTGATCGCCAAGGCCATCGGGGTAGCGGGAAGGTCTTCCCTCCCTCCCTCCCTGCCGCTTTCTTTGCAGATCTCGCTCAACGTCTCTCTCCTTGTCATTCTCCAACCTCGCGTGCAAGGGGCGCCGCGGTGGCTAGGAGATGTTAACTTCCTCGCCAGGTACACAGGAGGTCGTGGGTTCGATCCCGACCCTGACGTCTGCTGCTGTATATCTGGAATTTGCATGTTCTCTCACCTTAGTCATGTGTATTTTTCTCTGGGTCCTCCGGTTTTTCGCTAGATATTTAGAGTATTCGGCTGCTATAAATCTCCACGTGATAAGCCACTTCGTTGAGCTATCATTTGTTGCCAGGTCGCTTATGAAAAAGAGCTATATAGCTCAGTGGGCCTTACCTAGTAAAATCTAAATAATAAAAATAGTTTAGTTTCTCTCGTCATGTCGCTACTTGCTCGTGTCTCTCGTGATGCATTCTTTCCTCAAGTCTCTCTTCTCGTGTCCCTCCTTGTATTGAGGTGCCCCCTAATGCTCCTTCTAGTGGAGGCCCTTCTGCCAGCAGTGGCGTGAGCGAGCAATTGCAGAGCTGCGCCTTTATCCTGCCGTTATTAATGAGCAATTTTTTTTAAACGTGAGCCAAGCACTTTGGCAAACAGTGCCTTCTTCTTTAGAGCTAAGCCCCCGGGATATTTAACGTCTACTGCAGATGTGTGCACCGATAATAATCATGGCCTACAGCATTACCGGCACAAAGGTGGGATCCAAGTGGCAATCTGCCATCTGTCTGGTGACTTCCAAAGACATCCGCGGAAGAAGTCACGGCTTTGTCGACAGCCAACCTGGAGTGGTGAAATCATTGAGCGACCGACTCCCCCCGCCTCCCCCCCGCGGCACTTTGTGGTAACAGTGACGGGCTGGGACGATTGGCCCAGGCGGGCATTCGTAGACGCACAGGAGGCCCAAATTGCCGTTGCGATCTCATCGAGCCCCGTTTAGAGACTGGGTCCAAAAAACAAATGGAACCCGCGAGGAAGAATCTTTGGGGCGCCCGAATGTGCCAGCCGAGAGCGTAAATAAGCAATGAAGCGTACACATGGGAGGGAGTAAAATATTTTAATGGCAAAAATAAATAAATCTCGATGTAAAGCTTTCGTGACTGCAGGGATTCATCTTCTTGGTTCTTTCGGGAAAGTCACGTAGCGGGGAAAGAATAAAATAATACAAATAAAACATAATAAAATAATTCTCACGACGTTTCGGCCACAACGCAAGCAGCCGTCCTCAGGTGAAGAACAGGTCTGTCGGGGAGACAGCACACAGACCGGCCCACCGGCCCTCGGTATTGACCGGACCCACCGCGGGCATTTGCCCTCGGCACTGCTGCCTCATGGCCAGTTGGGGGCCCACCTGTGGCTGCCGTGAAAATGGCCTCTTTCGCTGCTCTCGCTGCGCTGCCCCAATGGATGCCATTTTTAAATCCTTTATATTAAGTTCACTTGCGCGCTTGCTTGCTTGCTTACGACCGTGCAAATCTTTCGGTCGTTTTTTAACCCACTTCCCGTAATCCAATCGAGCTGACATTTTCCACACAGACTCGTTGTGCGTGACAATTAATGTTCGTGAAATTTTTTTTCAAAAATGTTACAATTTTTAGGACGAAAATATTATATTTAATTACCAATTGCTTAATACTTGCGCTGCAATCATCTGACATATAGGTGGCAGCCATCTCAAGCCAGAGGACGAGAGGACTCTAGCCGCCACACATATAAAGGATTTATAGTGAAAAACTTTGTTTTTACGGGTTAATTTTTTTCTAGATTTGAAGCTTTCGTGACTGCAAGGATTCATATTGTTAGGTTTTTTCGGTAAAGTTACGTAGGTAAAAAATTAAAATTAATAAAAGTTAAAAAAATCACGACCTTTCGGAGGCAACACAAGCCTCCGTCTTCAGGTGGAACCGTCACAGCACGATAGCTGTATCAAGTGATAGAAATTTCACGATAGCTGTATCAAGTGAGAGAAATTTCACGATAGCTGTATCAATTGAGAGAAATTTCACGATAGCTGTATCAAGTGAGAGAAATTTCACGATAGCTGTATCAATTGAGAGAAATTTCACGATAGCTGTATCAAGTGAGAGAAATTTCACGATAGCTGTATCAAGTGAGAGAAATTTCACGATAGCTGTATCAAGTGAGAGAAATTTCATGATAGCTGTATCAAGTGAGAGAAATTTATCTCACTTGATACAGCTATCGTGCTGTGACGGTTCCACCTGAAGACAGAGGCTTGTGTTGCCTCCGAAACGTAATTTTTTTTTATTTTACTTTTATTAATTTTAATTTTTTACCTACGTGACTTTACCGAAAAAAACCTAAGAATAATGGATGTCATCTCAACGCGGCCGCGTGAATCCGCGTTCGCCCGTGATGTTGTGGGTGCTAATTTCCGATTCGTCTCGTGCTGCTGTGCGGGTGCGTCGACACAATGGCAACTATTGATGCCCGGAATGCTCCATGACGACACTCGTCATTTGACCCTGCTGAGCTGGGGTGGGGTGGAGTGGCCGGGGGCTTGTTGAGATGAGAGCCAACTGCCCGGTTCATTCTTTAATAAGTATCGCCCACGTGCTCTGCACAAGGTCGCTTCGGCTGGTCCATAAAACTAAGAGGGCATTTAGCGGCCCGAGTTCATTGAAGACACAAATCAATTGTCCAACACACGATGATGATGTTAGTCTGTAGTGGGTATGTTTTGGGAAAATTTACAAGTTTCAACAATACACTTTATAGTTCATTTCTTTAGAACAATCGTTTGTTGTCCTCCCCCCGCACCTCCGATTAGCAGGGTTGGCTCCTTACAGTGCGAAAGGAGTTCAACATTGTCACTCTACAATATCTAGTGCGGTATTATAAACATACGGGGTGGAGTGGTGGTGCAGTGGTGAGTACACTCCACCATGAACCTGGCGATCCGAGTTTAATTCCCGGTTCTGTGGGTCACTTCTTCCCGCCGCTACAGCAGTGACCAGTGTGGTGAAGTATGGTCGAACAGCCCCCATGACCTAAAGGCTCGAGGTCTTTATCCAGCAGTGGATTGACAGAGGCTTGCAAATTATCACGATACATTTTCTACGACAAAACGTGTCGTCCAGTTGGGTGGCACTGTAGGCAAAAATCACACAACTAGTTTTACGCAAGATTGCGAATTAAAATTCTGTACTCAGCCCATCGTTTTGCCAACGGTCGAAAAAATACCGACCACTTTGCGAGAAGTAAACCGTGATTGTCCCACCGTAGGAATATAGAATTGTCACCACCGGTTCACGGCACATGTTGTATGGCATACGTGTAGACCCCTTATCAGTGTCCTCCCTACCTTATTACAGACCAATTCAGACCTTATTGGTCACCCCGTTCCCGTATAAATCTCAACATTCATCCCACAAAGTCACAAGGGAGAATCACAAGCAAATAGACCAAAAACAAAGTTTGTTTTGCTCGTATTGAAACGGCTGTACGCCGTATAGACTTGAAAACACTCTTGTTGCACAAAGAATGCGGCTAAACCGAATGCGGCTCAACTGTTGACGGGTATGGGCACGCTTTGCCTATCCGGCATTCACTCCCCTTTGCTAATATTGCCTTGAGAGCACAAACACTGGAGCAGATTCGAGTGGCCTTCTCAAGTATATTTTGTGAGTGATTTGTTTTTACTTTTCCTATACTCTGCACTCCTATCGTTTTGTTGTTGTTGTTGTTGCATCGTTCGTTCTTGTTACTTTCTGACCTCCCAACCCCTCTACTGGACATCCGTGAAAAAATAGCTTCATAGGCTCATCGGATTCCTCCCGTAGTATAAATACATGTTCTGATTCTGGCTGTCTGTGGCATACTCTTAGTTTGAAATTAATAAAAATAAAATAATAATATTTTTTTATTTATAAATTTGTATTTCATTTTTTACCTACGTGACTTTACCGAAAAAACTAAGAGTATGAATCCTTGCAGTCACGAAAGCTTCAAATCTAGAATGTCTGTGGCATGCCCATCAATACTTTTGCTGGGTGCGATTTAAGAAACTTGCACCATTGTTTAAACTGCAACTTCAGTGTGCTAACCGTTACCTCATGGTGGCATATTTGCGTATAGAGTAAGGGACCTAAGAAGGCTGGATCACTGCGAAGTTTTCCACCTATCATTAGAAACACGTGTTGAGACTATTTTGATTATTTTGCCGCTATAAATGTCCAAATGATAAACCACTGTGCTGAGCTATCATTTGTGACCAGGTCCCTTATGAAAAATAAGTTAATACCTCGGTGGGCTTTGTCTGGTAGGATGGGGATGGTCTTGTTGTATTTGGTTGTGTTTGTGTGATTTATCTTCTTGCTTCTGTCGGTAAAGTCACGTAGAAGGGAAATAATAAAATAATAAAAATCAAACAGAATAAAATACAATTCTCACGACGTTTCGGCCACAACGCAAGCAGCCGTCCTCAGATGAAGAACAGGTCTGTCGAAAAGACGCTGTCTGACTTTACCGAAAGAACCAAGAACATGAATCCCTGCAGTCACGAAAGCTTTACATCGAAATTTGAGTGATTTATTTACCTTTCTTAGACTTTGCACTGCTACCGTGATGTTTATACTGTTTGTTGTTGTAATGCGCTTACCCGCCCCTGCTGGACATCTGTTACAAAGAGCTTTACAGCTCATCGGATTCCTCCAGTATAAATAAACATCCTGATTACCCATAGCCCTGCTCAACTCTGGACATCTGCCAGCTTGCCCAGCGAAGCATATTCAGACACGACTCTGGGTCGCATTAATCAGGCACCCTCTTTTTTAAATCCTTTATATTAAGTTCACTTGCTTGCTTGCTTACGACCGTGCAAATCTTTCGGTCGTTTTTTAACCCACTTCCCGTGATCCAATCGAGCTGACATTTCCACACAGACTCGTTGTGCGTGACAATGTTCGTGAAAATTTTTTTCCAAAATTTTACACTTTTTAGGACAAAAATATATTTAATTACCAATTGCTTAATGCTGCCATGCAATCATCTGACCCATAGGTGGCAGCCATCTCAAGCCAGAGGACGAGAGGACTCTAGCCGCCACGCATATAAAGGATTTATTGTGAAAAACTTTGTTTTTACGGGTTAAATTTTCTCTCTCTTCGCCCCCAACACGGAACGTCTCTCTCAGCCCGTGAGGCTCTGCGAGTCGAGTGCTTGTCAAGCGAGGCCCTAATGAATGCAATCACAGGAACAGCTGTGCAGCCACGGCTCGCCAGAATGCAGAGCGCGAGAGAGCCGGCTCAAGGTTGCCAGCGCACCGCCCCGCGCTCCGTTTTTATTTTTGTGTCAATTTGCACATTCTGGCTGCCGGACTTTGCTCACGGTGCGCCAGCTGCTTGTTCCAAGAGGCGCTGCGTGATGAGCGACCTTCTCGCTTGCCAAAGGTGTGCTGGCGGCAGACGCGTGCGGTACGCAGCATCCCTGAAATGCGGTGGATGAGGCGGCCTTGCCCCCACCGTTACCTGGCCTCTCTCGCCACGTGCTACGTCCCCTCCCGCCCGCTCCGCTCTCGATCTCTCCCGCTACTCCCTCAAAACACCCGACTCTTCTCCCTGGACCATCCTTCCCTCCATCGCTTAGGTAGCCACCGTAGTTCCCGTACCCACTACTAAAACCTCCCTCCCCAAACCTCATCCCTGCTCACAGCATCACCTTTAGCTACCCTCAGGTGTACCACTCATATAAGGTGAGGTTGGCGTGTGGTCTTGAGGTGGTTTGGGCGTCCTGGGGGTGCATTGCTGAGTTGAAACACAAAGCACGCTGACCATGAATGGCAGCGCAACTCGCCTTGTGAATCGCGAACGCTCACGTTGTAAATTCGAAACGTAACAAACACATTTCTGCAGAGGGAGCTGGTAGGAACGTTGGGTTGCTCGGTCAATGGCCAGGGTCAACGGCAGCGTGGTGTATTCCGCAAATATGCCCGACTGTGAGGGCGGGCACAAGCCGGCGTGAGTAGGTTAAACGTTGAGTTTTATAAGGGCACCACGGGGTGACCAGCCCCTCCCCACCCAGCCCCACCCCTCCCACCCGCACACTGCGTGACTGTGCCGCATGCGGGTGACATCACAGAGATGTGACGTCACCGCTCACTTGACATACAAAATATTACATCCATTATTGCGCCCCTCAAAATACAAAAGTCTATTTTTATACTTTTTGCATTGTGTCCAGTCTGGAAGCTACCCACGTGCCAAATTTAAAGTTTGTTGCATGTTGGGAAGTATGCTAAACATTTCGAACAGACACACATATTCACAAATTTACCTTTTATATATATAGAAAATTACCCGATCCATGATTACGCACAGTCGGAACAAAAAGCTCATTGTGCTGCTGCTTGTGTATTAATATGAATACGTGACGTCACCAACGCGTTCACTGGCGTGCGTGTCTGTATGACGTCACACGCATGCGTGTCTGTATGACGTCACACGCGTGCAAACCAGGCACCCCCCCACCCCTTGCAAACATCCATACCACAACAAAGACAAAGATCCCCCGGATAGCCTCGACAGACTTCAGGGGCAAGTTCCGTTAGCGCTCCATCCGCTCCGCACAAAAACAAAAGACAAAGATCCCCCGTATAGCCTTGACGGACGTTCGGGTCAAGTGCTGTTAGCGAGCACTTATGAATGCTGTCCAGAGCCACGCCCAACCGCCTTTGTCTCCCCATTGACGATGTTTACACACCGCACCAGGTACACATTTTGAGGCTGAGTCGACGGTTCAGATAGTCATCACTGGTGTTGGCCGTGAGCGGGAATTGAATCCGGGTAGACGGGTTTGTAGCGCAGCGCGCTAACCGCTACACCACCGCCCATAATCCCCTCCGCACACACAGACATTCGTTTTTTTTTCTACACTTGCACTCACAGAGACAAAGGCGATACTGAGATCGTATCCAATCTCATGTCAAGCATCGTGATGTGTCTGTCGGTGTCTGCATATGTCTTGAAATGTGTTTATCTCTCTCTGTCTATCATTGAAGGTCTCTGTGTTGGAATCTCTGTTTCTCTCTGTGTCTCTGTGTGTGTCAGGATCTATCCGTGTATTTCTCCGTGTCACTTTGTGTCAATCTCTCTCCTTGTTATTCTTGGTTCTTTCGGTAAAGTCACGTAGGTA
>JAAXLI020003007.1:0-11648 GCA_014621495.2 Entosphenus tridentatus | reverse complement strand
GTCTGAAAGTCACCGTAAACGTGAACACAATCAGTTAAGATCCGAAATGGTTTATTACGTCCTTCCAATGATTGCTAAGCCAGAATCCATCTTCTCGGTTGAAATTGTCTCTGTGTTTGTATATGTGGATAGCCTCATGAACGAATCTCTCATGGTAGCCAGATGGCTTGCAGAGAACCTTTGTCTTGGAGAAGTCAATATCATGTGAGCCCACTGAATTGTAACAGTGATCTGCCACGGCTGAGGTGTTTGTCCTACCGTGTTTCAAGTCTGCTTTATGTTCACGGATGCGGTCCGAGACATGTCGTTTGGTTTCTCCAATGTAACTGCTACCACAGAGGCAACTTAGTTTGTAGATGCCAGGGTACTGTATGTCTGGAACCACATTTTTTACAGATGGGACCAGATCACGGATTTTATGTACTGTGTTGAATCGGATCTGGATCTTGTGTTTTATCAGGATTTTGGAGATCTTTTTTTTTTTTTTTGCGTTGTGGCCGAAACGTCGTGAGAATTATTTTATAATGTTTTATTATTTTTATTATTTTATTACTCCCCTTCTACGTGACTTTACCGAAAAAAACCAAGAAGATGAATTCCTGCAGTCACGAAAGCTTTAAATCGAAATTTAACCGCCTCTACGGGGAGGGATTCCACATATCTTTGAGATCCTTCAACAAGCTCCGTGATAAGAAGGCTCAGCTGATCGAGTCTCTCACCTTTCTGAAGAGATGCCGCGACTCTAAGGTAATACCAAACGCATTTTCACTAACATCTGCTGCTGTAACTTCTTCTAATGCTAAACGAATTCTTTCTAGAACTAGCTTAGCTCTTATCTCAGAAAAAATCAGACTTACGCGCACCGATCTAGATCAGTTAGACAAGACACTCTACAAATCTCACTTATCTTTGAGTGCAACAATGTCCACATCGGATTGGGACCATGTAGACAAAATGACTTCCTCTTCAGCTGCCGCTATGTCGACCAAATGCAAGGACAACTTGATCTTAAAATTCAACCGCCTCTCAAACAAGAGACCGGACCCACACATTGAAAAGCTAGACGTTAACAAAGTCGTAATTAATCGCAGTAACAGTTCTATTTCTGAAGGTCTGAAATCCGTTTTAGCCAAAGGACTAAACTTTGCAGTCACACCTAGACACTTACCAGTTAATGATATAATTGCCCGAGTAGATGTAGCTCTCAAGGGCCTGAGTCACATCTCTGCAGACGTAGCAAGATCTGAAATCTCTGCAACCCTCAAAAACGCTAAGATGCCTGCTAGCAACATCAGCAAAGATGAGCGTTTTGAATTAGCTCAATTGAAAAAGAGGGATGACATTGTTATCCTCTCAGCCGACAAAGGCAATGCCACTGTCATCATGGACAAAATAGAATACAACAATAAAATTCAAGAACTACTCAACGATGGTAGCTATACAAAAATAAAAAGAGACCCCACCAACAGCCTCGTCACTAAAACCAAAAACATCATTTCTGCTTCAACCACATTAATTGATCAGACCAAACAGTTCTCGTTGAAACCTTCTGCAGCCAGGCCACCAAGATTATACGGCTTACCAAAGATACATAAAGAAGATACACCTCTTCGTCCCATTGTCTCTACTATCAACTCTCCCACATACAAACTGGCTCGTTTTTTGTCTGAAATCCTACGGCCTTTCACTGGAAAAACCTCCTCTGCGGTACTAAACTCTACCGACCTGGTATCGACAATCAAAGGGATTTCCCTGTCCCCAGACGACCTGCTTGTCAGTTTTGATGTGGTCTCCTTATTCACCAAAGTTCCTGTACCTGACACCATCGCAATCATTGAAGACTTGGTTCATCAAGGACTGAATACTGAGGTACCCCCCCTGGTGAGACACTGCTTAACCAATACATACTTCACCTGGAATGGAACTTTCTACAAGCAAACTGAGGGCACCCCAATGGGCTCCCCCCTATCTCCGGTTGTAGCCAACATTTTCATGGAGAAATTTGAGACTGACGCCATCCAGACTGCCACTCTATGCCCGACCTTATGGAAGAGGTACGTAGATGACACTTTTGTCATCTGGCCACATGGCCGGCCTACTCTAGACCAATTTCTCGACCACATCAATTCCATACACCCAGCCATCAGATTCACCATGGAAGTCGAAAAAGATGGCAAGCTACCCTTTTTGGATGTCCTAATTAAAAGGAGACCTGATGGTTCAATGAGCCATTCTGTCTACAGGAAAGCTACCCATACGGATGCATACCTAAAACCGGATTCCCACCACCATCCATCCCAGAAGAATTCTTTAATCAAGACTCTATACCATAGAGCCCAATGCATCTCCGACCAGGAACACATTGCCAGTGAACTCAAACACGTACGCCAAGCTCTTAAGGCTAATGGTTACTCCGACTACACAATCCGCAAAGCCATCACTCCAACTATCAAGAAGGATCCCGTTGAGGAGCCTTTCAAGACCATCACCTTACCCTACATTGCTGGGGTCACAAAAAAGATCTCCAAAATCCTGATAAAACACAAGATCCAGGTCCGATTCAACACAGTACATAAAATCCGTGATCTCGTCCCGTCTGTTAAAGATGTGGTACCAGACATACAGTACCCTGGCGTCTACAAACTAAGTTGCCTCTGTGGTAGCAGTTACATTGGAGAAACCAAACGACATGTCTCGGACCGCATCCGTGAACATAAAGCAGACTTGAAACACGGTAGGACAAACACCTCAGCCGTGGCAGATCACTGTTACAATTCAGTGGGCTCACATGATATTGACTTCTCCAAGACAGAGGTTCTCTGCAAGCCATCTGGCTACCATGAGAGATTCGTTCATGAGGCTATCCACATATACAAACACAGAGACAATTTCAACCGAGAAGATGGATTCTGGCTTAGCAATCATTGGAAGGACGTAATAAACCATTTCGGATCTTAACTGATTGTGTTCACGTTTACGGTGACCTTCAGACCGCGTTCCATTCACTGGCATTGTATTCTCCCAGGGGAATGGATTCTTTGCTCTGCTGCATAGACATATGTTGTTGCTTCCTCTTAGTATCTTTCACACTGTATAATAACAAATAGTTTTAAAATGTATATGCTTAATACAATGTACAAAGTAATATATAGTATCGTAATTGTATAGTGAATATACAGCAGTGTGATATACATTAGGGTGGGTATAATAATACATAGTGTAACATTACAATGGATAAGGTATAGGGTGGTTATAGCAATACAGTATATAATTTAATATTTGGGTCTGTCTATGGCAGTATATAGTACGGTGTAGACTCGTGCGATGTAAGAGAATAAATTTTAGATGGAAGCATATTATATTTTTTACGACGTAGAATTGTAATGTATTACCTACTGTTAGTAACTCAGCTTATTGTAGAGTATATTTAGTATAATTATGATACTATGTAGTTTATACTTTAGTTGTTTACGTGGTGGTTTTAGTTACTGCAGCTACATACTATTAACACTTCATCCCTTTATTAATGCTACCCCCACCCCCTCCCTGTGATACTGCTAATCCTGCATCATGCACGGGCAAAGTAACACTATTCACATACATGCATTTCCCATATCCGCTCCTTTGATGCTGCTAATCCTGCATAATGCACGAACACAAGTAGCACTAATTACATACCTCTTGATATGCAAATTCTTTTGTTAAGGCGCCCCCCCCTTCACCCCCCCTCCCAACCCAGCTTATATATATGCTCCAAGCACGTGTGCTGTTCCATTCAGACGCTGTCGCCTCGACAGACCTGGTTTCACCTGAAGACGGCTGCTTGCGTTGTGGCCGAAACGTCGTGAGAATTATTTTATTATGTTTTATTATTTTTATTATTTTATTACTCCCCTTCTACGTGACTTTACCGAAAAAACCAAGAAGATGAATTCCTGCAGTCACGAAAGCTTTAAATCGAAAGTTGACAGGTTAGATATGAATCTTTCACGGACGTCCACTGACCGCATTAGAAAACTACAAACTAGCAAACTCTGGAATATTCCTTCGCAACGAGTTCAAGCAAGGTACATATCGTGCGCACATTATAAGTCACGGAGCCGACCACCTTAGTAGGTGGCCACGCAGCATTTAGCAGAGTTACACATTAACTCGTGACCCGTCAACAAAGCGAGTTCGCGCTGCCTCGCGGTAACCGTTGGCAGTCGACTAATGCGACTGGGTGGGTCGCGCTGTTAGGCCTCTCCCTCCCTCCCTCTCTTCGATGTCAAGCGACGAACGGGCGCGCATTGTCCGACGTTTCGCCGCACGCACTGAGAGCCTCATCCGAAGACGAAGCTTGTGAAGATGCTCCCAGGAGCACGCAGTGAAATGTTGGACATCGGAGAGCTTAGGCAGTCCGTTGATATCTACGTGCCCATGACTACACAATGGCCATAACCTCTCGATAAAACCATACCTTGCCACAGCACTGGCAAGTAACCCGGCATGTTTCAGTTCACCAACCCACCCCGTGCCTCCTCTATCGCTCTCTTGGGAGTGAGTTTTATAATTGTCATGATTTGGGGGTCACGAGTCTTGCCTTGTTTTTACAAATCTCAGTTGTATTGGGTTTTTTCAGTCCATGCAGTTTTGTTCGCTATATGTGAGCCTAAATGTGACAATGGCATATATAATTTCCACATACGTTGAAACATGATCATTTATAACCCCCGTGATTGTAATGCATGTCTCCTGAACGAAAGAATCGATAGTAATAGATGAAACAATGCATACCATGTTGTGTCTAGATACATAGAAAGCCACAAATCGACCTCGAAGCCGTGGCATTTGAATCCATGGAGTGTGCCATTGCAATGCCAGACGCACAGGAAATACAACATTCTAGGGCAAGTGGTCATTTCGTAAACGCTTGCCTCGAATTATACAAATCCAGAGCGGGGGGATCGAGGGAGATGATGTCCAACTAGTTTATGAAGGTGCTCACTGGTCTAGCTTCTTTCCAGGAGGGTCCTGGACGAAGATACTTGGCTAATTCCTTTTAATGAGCATTTGGCATGTGGGAGGAAATAGGAGAATACGGAGAAGAATGCTTTCGGCGTGGTATCACTCAGCACTGTAATCTCGTTGTTACCTTCCAGCCCCGAGCCTAAAATAATCATCATATTCCCCGGCAATCTTCCATTCAAATATTATACCAAGCTCAAACCTGCTTGGCTTCCAACATCTGAATGAAGCTACTGTAACATAAATACAGAATTTGAATACATAAATCGAGTCATTATGTATGTGTGAACTTCCTTGGCACCGTACCTAGCCAAGCATGCTAATCGGAGGTGCGGGAAATGATGTCACACTATTATGATTTCAACCTTGACTCAAAATTAGACACTTTCATTTCACGGTACTGTTTATACAAAGAAAGATGCGGAAATGTACTCATATACGAGCACCGTTGCAATTTGTTTCTGTCTGAGCAGGAAATTAAGGAAATACAAATTATTGGCAAAGAAAGACAGGAAGTAAAGTCAGAGGGAAGAAATGACGCTCATGAAATGTCACCATGGGGAGGAGAACGAGAAGTAATGTAGTCACATACTAAGGGCAAGAGCACACATTGGTGTGCAGTATTCTCAAGATAAATCGACACTCAGTCCTGGCGCGTGATCTTTGTGGCACTGTGACGGGAGGGAGAAAGAGAAACGGGGCAGACGGATCAACGTGACCCGGTACAGCCCCCCTTAAACACTTGGCAATGGATGGCTACGCCAGCCAAAAATATTTCTCTTAATAAGTCAAACAAATCTGTGTGTGCACCTCAAGCAAGCAAAGAAGGTCTCTTAGCCGGAAGGAAAAAAAAACATTGACTGTGTTTTCATTAAGGCGTGGTTATTTCACGCTGCTTAATACTCACACAAATATATACTGTACAGAAGAATGTTTCTCATCCGGCTTGACTCCTGGGGGACGTGAAGTTATAGAGGCGGATATGTGAACATCGATAGAAAACGAGTTGAACTGTGCACACGTGGGTTGCTGTCAAAATGTGTCAAGCGCAATCTGCTTTGGACGTGAAGTGCTTTTTATCAATCAAGCGGATGTGTGCTCGGTTGATATTAACATTTCTGTACGTGAAAAAGTTCAAAATATTTAGCCATTAAATTAAAGCTACAGCACGTATAAACACCGCACTGGGCTATGGGTGTTTGAAGAATCTGGGCAGATATCTCTGACGGTCGGATATACACCGTTTTTACTGTATTTAAAATTGTAAAAAAAAAGATAAAACATATCCAAAAAACATGTAACCTTTGTGTAACGCCAAGCAAGGTCATAGTTAATAAATAAATATTACATTTGTTTAGTGTTTCGTGTCTTTAACGGCTTTACGTATTTTGCTCATAACCTTGCCATCAGCAAGTTGATAATAGTTTTTTTACCCTTCCATCTGGCAACAAAACTGACACCTTTTTTACAAGGAGTCATGTTTGCATAGACCACAATACTTGCAGCCATAATGCAAACAAAAAACATAACTGATAATGTGCACTGTCCTTGAAGTTGATTGGTCCACACTCGAAACAGCTTTCCTTAGAGCCTAGTCTCACATGGGTTGGACCAGATGACGCCAAAAGGCGCACAACTCAAAGACAATGCACCATCAGAGTATGAGAGCTCGGGGTAAGCATTTACACCATTGGATGAGGTTCCAATGGAAGGGCAAAGTTTTTATGAATCATGCTGGAAGACGAAGACAAATGCCTGGAAGCCGCCAGATTCTTAGAATTCGCCCCTCTCTGTGTGGCTCACAGACAAACACGTTCCCTTTCACGAGTTGCTAATTTAGTACTGCGCGCATTACACAACACACTTCCCGATGTTTTCCACTGCCGAGTGTGTGGGTTCACGGTCGGGGCTCGTAAGATGGCGAAGATGGAATCTGTGTAGAGTGCACGCCAGATTACTTGTGTCAGTTTGAATGTGCTTGTAAAAAAACATCTGTATGCTATACCCTATATTGATTACATGTGGGTTATAGGAATGAAGGTGACACACTGTTGGATGAGGGCCTTGCCATGCCGTGCAGGTCACATGAATTATTTCCCATCAGCCACCAGCAGAAGCGGCCGTCATCCCGTTGATCCTAATGCGCAACACTTGAGATTTGACCAAACTTGTGGCGTCCAAGTGGAAATTGGGCCGATACCCTGGGGGGGCCTCTGCTTGCTGCCATAATTTTCCTGGTCCCGTGGGGGCCAGGATGTGCACGGGCAGGCAAGACCATCGCCCTTGCAAGTCGGAGTGTGAAAACTGCCGACGTGCCATCGTGAGCCCATTGATCGTGGTGCAAATCGGACGCGGAGTCAAACGTCTCGGTAGTTACTACAAGTCACTTAAAATCAGGAGGGCCCAGGGTGTTTAGTTGTTTGGCTCCCTGTTTTTGGATCTTTATTTCAAGGCATACGATGTTACTGGCACAACTGTACGTATGTATATAAATAGTTTAATTGATTTAATTTCAACTCAACGCGAGCCCGGTACAGAACAATCGCAGAACAAATATGGGCGGGTGTGGGGGCAGAAATTCCGCAAACAAAATCCCGAGATTGGCGCGCCAGGGATTAGTGAAAGGAGAAAGATTGGGCGGCCAAAAAACTGTATCTTTTAAATGTAATTAAAATATATTCCTCCCCATGCAGGTCTTCGCGGCTGCACGGTGCAGTTCTCTGATGGGTTTCCGCGTTGTCATGTGTTGCTGTTGCCCAGCCAGATTTCTCACATTTCGCTCCACGGGCTGGGAGCTTCTTCAGCATGTGGAGCAAATTGGCAATCAAGATGTTGCATACAACCTGAAAAACTTTGAGATATTCATATAGAAGAGTTCACTCATTGTGGAGCCAGATTGATTGGGAATGTGTTTGCTATCTTTTTTTAGAAAGCACCCTTGTATGCTCTGCGTGAAGATTGAACATTTATTTTCTAGATTGAAAACGCATTTCTTTAGAACTGATTGTTGTGTTAAGTGTTGTCCTCCCCCCCGCACCTCCGATTAGCAGGGTTGGCTACGTACGGTGCGTGAGAAGTTCAACATAGTACACACAAGGTAAAGGTGCGAGTGGAAAAACCGCCACTACAGCGAACCCTGGAGGGTACAGGGTCTCCTCTTCCACGTGGATCGAACGTTTTGGAAAAAGTTATCCTACCCACACTTTACCCCACCAAACGAGACCTTCCCCTTCCAAATGATTAACTGTGGTGGCGTACCCATATACACTGCCGCGTGGACAGAGGCGGCAGTGAGTTAGGAAACCCACCTCATTTGTTTTAACTGCTGCGCTTAAAGATGCATTCAAAATTCCTGTGGTGGGAGCTGGTAGGAACGTTGCGTTGCTCAGTCAATGGCCAGGGTCAACGGCGGCGTGGTGTATTCTGCAAATATGCCCGACTGAGGGCGGGCACAAGCCGGCGTGAGTAGGTTAAACGTTGAGTTTTATAAGGGCACCACGGGTGACCAGCCCCTCCCCTCCCCCACCCAGCCCCACCCTCCACACCCAGCCCCTCCCCACCCTCCCTCCCCAGCCCCTCCCTCCCCACCCAGCCCCTCCCTGCACGACGGACGGACACAATAATCCCCTGTGGGCTGGTGTAACCAGGAGGTTCCTACCAGTATATGATACAATTAAGTTGTGTTGAGCCACGTCAATGACGCACTTGATTTGGTTGCTCATTTTTGAGGCCACGTGTGTGACTCATGCACAAGTGGGACATTTCGAGTTCTGTTATATCCCATGACTAAGCCCAGCAAGAATTTAGAATAAAAACTTAATGCCGGGAACAGTTCACCTTTTCCCAGCAAAAAACAGAATGAACAATACACGTTTATTCTTGCAATAGGAGATGAGCGTTTTAATGCGGAATCACATTGTACATAGAGGTCAGGGGCAGCCTCTTCTTTTATGATAAAAACACACAATTTGCTTCAGCAGCTATTCCATGAACTATAAATGGCGTAATGCGTGTTTCTCAAGTAATATCATCTGTTAATATGTTTTAAATGTTCCAGACATTTTTGATAACTAATCTGCAGTATACAAAGATACATTTTCACTCGGGTTAATAAAATAATAACTCATAAACTCTTGAAAATTACATCAATTAGCTTTGTATTACGGTTGTAAAGATAATACAGAATTTATCTGTTTTTGGTAATAAAGTACAGAATTACCAAGACGGCATTTTGCTTATCAAACAAACCACATTACAGTTTAAAATGTGTAACTAATAAAGGCAGACGATGAGGCACTACTTACATTACGAAATTGCGAGACTACCGAGATTGTTGGGACACTGTTAGCAAGCACCTATTCAGGATCACTGTGGCACATGAGGAGGTGGGGTAGTATGGCCAGCATTAAGCATTCTCAGTCACCTTTGTCTCTCCAGGGAAGTTGTTAGTCACACGGGACCAGGCACGCATTGCAGGCCGAGATGACGTCAGATAGGGCCCAGATTATTTCAAGATGCTCTTGGCCACTGGTTTGCATGGCAAGACGAGAGATACCACGAGGGTTTGTCGCACGCTGCGCTTACCTGGCCATCGCCACCTTTTACTGCATACATGACAAATAATCCCTTTACTAAGAATCCCTTTAGTCGTGGGGGTTGTGTGACCATACTTCACCACGATGGTCAGTGTGCGTTAGGGAAAGGAGGGGGGGTGGGGAGGTGAGCAGGACCGGTTCAGATCCCTCGCCACTGATGTTAGCCGAGACTGGGAATCAAACGGTCACTGGATTTGCTGCGCGGTTGCTAACCATGACACCACCATCCCACCACATTTGTTTTCACTGCGTACAATAACCGTGCACATTTGTTGGGTAATGCAAAGACCACACAATGTATGATATAAAGACATGAAATCCACCGCAATTCTTATTCCAAGGCTCCAGTTCGATTGTCCATTATGAACCAGGCTCAATGTTGAATATAAACGTAAACATTGGTCAGCCAGCAGATCGTTTTCTGCTTCGTTGGCTACACTGCTTCGAGCCATGGTGAAAATAATGACTCGTGACAGAGGCCTTGTTTGTGCAAATTTAATTATTTCTGTAAACAGTTGCGTCGATTTCTGTGCTCCCAAAACGCGATGAAAATGCCACACATTTGTCTAAATTTAACTTAGTTAAAAATAATAAAAGCACAGAATGGACACTCTCTTGCCAGAAACGATTAATCCCTCTTTGTCTTTGAACACACGTTTTATCTCACAACTCAAGTGTTATATAACATGCCAGGCCTTTATTCCTAGTTAGTAAAGAAGGCTGAAATATAATTTAGATCTTTTTTATGATGGTGTTTTGCATATCCAGCACAATATTCAAAGAACGATTACAATGCTTATTAATAAAAACTAACAGTAAGAAGGGATTTATTTTTTTATAAAAATAAAATCCCAAAGCAGTTCAAACAACTTTTCATTATTCTCAACTTTTAAAAAAACGAAACAATTGCACGAAAATGCAATGTGAAATATACTAGTCCTTATCAGCAGTGAGGTTAAAATACGTTGGTTGTATTCAAAACCACATGCCTCGACTGTGCAGCACCAACGCTTGAGCCTTCATTGCTCTCCTGTGTGTTTTACAAAGTTCCCAGATCTTCTTAATCTTTCGTAGGACATTTTTGGGGTTTGCAACAGATTACAAATCTATGTCGAGATTTCATATCGCATTCGACTGCTTGTTTCAGATCGCCGTTAAATGATCTGATTGGGCAATCGTTCACGATATGTTGCACGGTCTGAGATGTCCCCAGATACCCGGATGAACAGCTTTATCCGGGTACTCTGGTTTCCTCTCAAGCAAAAATCACAAAATCACATTTTTGCTTGAGAGGAAACTAGGTCAGAGAGCTGAGCCAATCAGCATCGAGAGCAGACAACGCCAGCAACGGCTCTGTAATCAAGGGGGGAAGTGAGCGGCACAAAACAGTTCCTTAATAAAGAGCCCACTCCCCAGCGCATGGAGCGAAACGTCGGACATCACACTGAACAACACGCGGAACAACCAAAAAATACATCGGAGAGCTACGTAGAAATATCACGAACACCTACGCACTAATATACTGTGTTCATACTCATTGACGAATTAGTTAAAATATCCCAATGCAAGACCCTCCCTTAAAAAAAGTGTTTCATAACTCGACGAAGCTTTCCTAAATGAAGGCTTCGTGAAGTTACATTAGGCAGTTAATATTCATTATTAGCTACTCATAGTTACGTAATGAATATATAACGAACGGACGGTAAGTCACAATAAAGATTTTTGGGTTCAGATCGTGTAAGGATAAATGTGTCGTTAACCCGCCACCCTCTGACACAGCCAATTAGTAAGGTTTGTCACGTAAACAGAACGTGCCAATTACTTACTACTTCAGCCCACCAGATGATGCCAGATGCAGTTACCAGCAAAACGTCACAGCACTCAAAATTGTAAATGTTATGGAATTACTCTCCAACACATCAGTGGTGCTGAAGTAATCACTAATTGGCACCTTTTATTCACGTGACAAAAATTAATAATTGGCTGTGTCGGGTGGTGGCAGGTTATCCACACATTTCTACTTACGCCATCGAAACCAAAAAAAAA
>JAAXLI020003006.1:167-11651 GCA_014621495.2 Entosphenus tridentatus | reverse complement strand
TTATACAGTGTGAAAGATACTAAGAGGAAGCAACAACATATGTCTATTTTATTACTCCCCTTCTACGTGACTTTACCGAAAAAACCAAGAAGATGAATTCCTGCAGTCACGAAAGCTTTAAATCGAAATGTTATACACTTGTTTCGACAGGAAAGCCGAAAGCGTCACTGAGTGTAAAGGTTTTTGTAGGGTCATGCCAAGTGTTTGCAGTAGGGGGCGATGTTGATACACGGACGGACGGACGGACGGACGGACGATATAATCTATTGTAGGCTGGTCCACTTCGTTCTTACCAGTATTATTCGGCTGCTATGAATGTCCCCACGATAAGCCACATCGTTGAGGTATCGTTTGCGGCCAGGTCGTTTCTCTAAAAAGAGCAATATAGCTCAGTGGGCCTTACCTGGTAAAATATATATTTTATAGTTGTATTAATAGCTCGCAGTTCATCAGACATTGGTTTAAGCGAGCGTGGCTCCTGCTGATGAGACAATAAATATTCGAAACCGGTCCCAGATATGTTGATTGTATTAAGCCAAAGTTGCTGAAATCATAGCCCCCCAAGGCTGATGAGATATGTACAACACACTTTTTGTTTGTTATAGTTAGAAGGACATATATGGAAAGCAGGTGGATTGCCCGCTCCTGTATCGTGTTGCCACTTGTATTCTCCCCAAGGACGCTGCTGTTTATGTTGTGCTATGTAATTTAATGCGTGTTGTGGAGGTGAGCACCACAGTCCCTCTGAGCAGTCTTCCCCTCACACACTCCTCCCGGCTTCTCTCCGTGGCTCTCGAGCTGCTGCTGCTGCTCCACTGTGCTGGCTAAGGGTGGCGTTTCTCAAAGGAAAATTAAATGTTCCCGAAGCCATTAGTGACAGCAATCTGATTTCCTCCGAGACAAAGACGGAATATTTCTGGCGTGCTCGCGGATCATTTTAATAGGGGCGGCGTGAAGACGTGGGTGTGTGAGCAATATATGTGCGCGCGTGTGTATGAGCAATGTGTGAGCGTGTGTGTGAGCAATGTATGTGTGTGCGTGTGAATATTGGATGGGTTCTATTTGTAAGCTGTATCACAATTTGTCCCCGTGCCTTCCACAATATTGAATTGGAATTTAATGTGTAACCAGTGCAGCATATACACATCAGAACTGGGGAGATATGCGCACAGAAGTCCCGATAACCACACCAATGCCAGGCTGCATACGCGCTTGTTAACAGCCCTTGCTCTAACTCAGCCAGTATGGCTACACGTGGGATTTTTTCTGCTGAGAGTTGTGTAAGCATATATAATATAGTGCAATGATTTAAAGAGCAAAGTCTCGATACGACCTCTTTGAGGAGGGGAGGGCCATGCGATGAGATATTTGGCCAATTTAATTAACAGCTTCGTCTGTGAGGAAACCGGATTCAGTGATGAACGCTCACCTTCTGTGTACATGAGGGAGTGACATTGACCACTCCCATCTCCCGACCACATCACAGCCCCCATACCCTACAACATCCGGTAAGCCCTGGTGGTGGTCATCGTCCAAAGTTACCACCTGTCCGAGTTTGACGCGGACAGTCAGGGAGAAATTACATCTCTCTTCGGGTGGCAAATAATTGATTCGTCCCAAGATCTGGCCCTTATATTGTGTTTAACTTTATGACAGTACGGTGCACAGTTGACGGAGAAATATGTCCGGGTTTGGTTTGTGGAAATTATGGTAACCTTACCACTCACTCACTTGGTCACCCATTCACCCACATGGTCACCTATTCACTCACCTGGTCACCCATTCACTCAACTGGTTATCCATTCACTCACCTGGTTACCCATTCACTCATTCACTCACTAATTAATACACCAATTCATTGTTTTAGTCACTCAGAGACTCATGACTGGGTGTCGTAACGTCGTTGGCTTAATACCCCTGACAGAAGGGGTTTGGTAATGATTATCAACTCAAACTATTTTTTTTATTTTACCAGGTAGGCCCACTGAGCTATATAGCTCTTTTTCAGAAACGACCTGGCCACAGATGAGGACACAGAGACAAATCTAGGCGACCATGAGGAGAGAAAGAGGCACGCAAACTCCAAATATATTCAAGTTCAAGTTTATTTATTAGGTATAGCCCTGTGAGCCATTCGGCTCAGGGTCGGGATGGAACCCACGACCTTCTGTATACCAGACGAGGTAGTTAACATCTCTTGGAGGCACTCCACCTCCTCCATGGTCTAAAACGAAAGATCCGGTTCCTTTGCTTTGCTCGGACTGAGCGAGCCGTGCAGTCCTCGTCTCGGCCCTCCTGCATCCACCTGCAGACAGATGTAAGTCGACCCCTTCTCTGGATGGGGGTGACAAGAACCAACCCAACCAGAATGTAACAACACCAACGATTTCCGTGGCGTGACGAAAGGTGTGTATAGTTTGATGTCAACATTTATATATATATATATAAATCTGGTTGCTCGGCTTCAAAATGCAATTGAATTGTATGACCTATTGACAAGTGATTGGACCTTACATAGCCCGAAAGTAGAGTCATTGCAGTCATACAATAAGGTAATTGGAAGACTGACCGAGGGCTGATAGCCATTGCAAACAAAGAGGGGACGAGCTGTTCTGTCCGCGTTCAGCGAGGGAGGGGTGACGCGTTGGTTTTCTCAAATGTAACGTGGGGCTCAAAAAAAAAAAGCAGGAGTTCAGTTTATGACCATGCAGCAGTGAGGAAGGGGGAAATACTCCAAGGCGGGTTGGCAACATTCCATGGGTATCTTGCCAAGCAGGCGCTGGATAAGCATGAGTTGGATTTAACGTTGGTCTCACTGCATTATACGCACAGTTAAGGTCGCAGTGAGTGAATGTAATTGCGTCCGGTGTGAGGAATCGAAACGCAACCTTTGTTCAGAAGTAGGACACCATTGAAGATGGCGTCTCTGATGTACGTCCACTTTGTCTCCACGCTTCCATCTGGTGTGTCGTGTAGGGACTGCTCAAGGCTGTGTTGGAATTATTGAGTGAGCTCTGGGAGGGAGGTCTTGGCAGAGTTGATGCGTAGGTAGCGCTTTTGTTTGAGGCGGTGTATTTTTTGGGGGCGTAGTCTGACCTTGCTGGATACCAGCGAGTGATCGGTGTCACAGACTGCACTGTGATAGCTGCGTGTGATGAGTACTGAGTTGAGGAGGGCTCGTCGGGTGATGACGAGGTCCAGTTGGTGCCAATTAAGAAATATTGTATGTTTCCATGATATTTTATGGCATGATTTTGTGAGAAAGAATGAGTTTGTGATACAGAGATTGTGGTATGAGCAGAGCTCAAGTAGTCTTTGGCCACTGGCATTAATCTTCCCGATGCCATGATAGCCAAGACATGCGGGCCACGCGTTGTGGTCAGCCCCATCCCTTGCATTGAAGTCTCCTAACAGAAACATGTGCTCAGACCTGGGGATTTTTCGAATAATATTGTAAAGCTCTTCATAAAACTGGTCATGAATCTCCGGAGGTGAGTAGAGTGTTGGGGCATAGACACTCAGGATGTTTACATGGACAAAAGCAGTGAGCAGTCTCATGAGCAGAATCCGCTTGGAGCCTGAAATTGGTGGTTCTATCATGATACCAAGGAGTGTGTTTTTGACGCCTTGGTTCGTTCTGCTGTTTGCCTTGCCAGTAGAAAGTGTAGTCACTCTCTCGTAGTGAGCCACTGCCAGCAAGCCGGGTCTCCTGCAGTGCTGCAATATCCACATGGAGTCTCGCCAGCTCCCTGTCGATAACTGTAGTCTTGCGGATGTTCTCAATCTGCAATATAGATTCGGAGAGTCCAGAACACATTGTACGTACATTCCAGCTTGCAAAATGAAGGACTGTAACCTTTCATTTTGTTTTTCTCCAAACACCCATTGGAGCAGGTGAGCCATGGCGGGAAAGCACCTGATTGGCCGGGGGCCTGCCCAGATTGAGGTGGGCAGTAGCTATCCATTGGGGTACAATGACCCCTCCCACCGAAGATGGCAGTCCATGGCACCCATTTTTTACACCAATCCAAAATGAGCTCATAACCCGTGACTGCTGCCATCCGTGTTTCTTGGCCACGATTAGGTGGCCAAGGAGTGTCCTCTCCATATTTTTTCACCTCTTGTTGTCGCAAAGCCTGGGCAGGTTATTTTGGAAATCCTGGGTTGCCCATGTGTCAGGATTCTCCCTCGGCCTCGCTGGTGAGGTCCAAAGGAGTGCGTAGCACGACGTTTGGTACCCTAAGGGGCCCACTGCTGATTTTCTGTCGGGGTTTACTCCCTTAGCCATTAACTCTCCCGAGACACTCACAAGGCAGTGATAAAATCGCGTAACCCTGGGAGGGGCCCTTACCATGTACTGACAGCCGGGCCAGCTGTGCCTGGGACTCACGTATGGTAGGGTCGTCATGCCCTAAGGTAGTTTATTGCAAACTACCCGCTACCCTAACTTCTTGTAAAACTATACGAAGAGTTATTGTTACAACTGTAAGAATTGTTACGTTCAAGTGTTGTTCGCATGTTGTTACTTTTGGGTGGTTGGCTTTTTTAAACTGCATGTGAGGTTGCTCCGGGCTCAGCCACAGTTATATCAACCGACCCACTTTCCAATATCCATTGCAGCTGTGATACTTGAAAGGGAGAAGGACACGCAATGAGCACTCACCACGTACCTGCAGTTACCCTTTCCCGAGCTTCTGGTCGCCTCTGAGCAGCCAATACACCCTGACCCAAGCACAAACTGAAGTACACCGACTTCTGGAGGAGGTGCAGTGACGCCATCGAGACGCTCCATGATTGGGTGCGCTGCAGAGCCCAACGGGACTACACCCGAGGTTACTCAACCGTGTCTTGCAACCGGTGCATGTCAGCCGACATCAGCTCTTTCTGATGGTCTGCGAGTGGGCCAATTGGGAGCAAGGGTGCATGGAGTAGTGTCGTCACGAAACGAGAGAGGTAAGGGACCCCCCCTCCCACTCATGGGAGCTGTCCCCGCCAATCTTACATCGAGATTGCGCCTCTGATTAGCACGGTTGGCTACGTACAGTGTGAAAGAAGTTCAACAGACATCGATCCATACAATCTTATTCCTCTCGGAGCCTGGAATGGTGTTCGCCCACGTGCTGCACCCCTGCACTGCCGTCGCCAGCCCCTGCAGTCCGGATTCACTGCTTGGAATTGAACAATGGATGTATGTTGAACTTCTTTCCCATCATACGTAGACAATCGTGCTAATTGCAGGGTGGGTGAGTGTGTCTATGAGTGACTATGTGTGCGGGTGAGTTACTATATGAGTGAGTGACTATGTGAGTGAGTGACTATGTGAATCTATGGCAGAACTGTCACTGAGAGTTCCACCGCCCGCTCCGTATTGTGTAGATCAAACTGGAGTCCACGTTGGCTTGCGTTTGAAGGACATTGCCCTCCTTTGGACTGCTCATGAGCTGCACTGACACTGGGGTGTGGACACCAATCGGGGTCAGGCCTGTCTCCGAAATTTGTAACTACGTCTCGAGTATTCCAAGGATGATTCCTCGCTCTGGCCTTGCTTTGTAGACAAGGTTCGCTGGGTGATTGAGCACATCGCTTGCATCCTTCAGGATAGGTGTAGGAGACTGTACTGAGAATGAACACACCCAAGAACTACCCCCAGGTGTATTCCAGCAGGTTCAAGATGCTACGCACACTGTGTAACTTAATGTCTCGCGGCAGAAGCTAAACGTGACAGGAATCGAATTTGTACCGAGATATGGTTCTGAAACTGTTTAATTCAGGAGACTGCAGCGTTTAAAATGGACCCACTACAGAATGCGAAATATGTCTGGGTTTGGTTGTTTAAGAAGTTGGAAACCATACTCAACCCTGATTGGCTTCCCAGATTGCATGCGATCGGCTGCATTCTGGGTAATTTAATCGTGTACGTGCGCATGTTTATTATCATTATGATTAATGTATTTAAATTAAAGAAGGAGAGAATGCAATGGACAAATAGCCATTTAGAATACACATTAGCTGTCAAGTGTTGTGTGGATATTTTGGATGGAGTAGCGAGACTGGAGCGAGTATAGGTCAAGCATGCGTGCGGGAATCATCACCTCTGTTTTCACTCGTGCGACTGGCGTCACCCAGGTCACGGGCATCTTTAATTTTGATTCTGTTTCCATTTAAAGCGAATTATAATACCATATGTGCTGTGGGTGCCACGTTGATGCGAGACTGAGTCTTTTGTTTTGGTTTAAAATTAGAACACTCATAGTGAGCATTGTAATATCACACAGTGTCAAAGAATGTACCGAGAAGATTTGTTATTCGCACAGTTGATGAGCAAAAGCCTTTAAAAAACGCCCAATGGCCAGAAACAAACAGTATGCAATCAAAGTAGGAACATATAGGAATTGATACGTGTCTTTAATTAAAGAGGTTATTTAGAAGAGCTTTGGGGGAAAAAAAGAGATTATGGAATGGAGTTCCACCGCGTGGCAGTGCGAGAGAGGAAGAAGAAAGGGAATTGAGGTGAGCTTTAGTGTGGTGGTTGAACACAATGTGGATGGAAAAAAAACACCGTGTATTCTATGGGCGTGCAGGTTTGTTGAAAAAAAAAGATGCTGAGTGAATTGGGCATGACCCTGGTTGCTGTTGATATGTGTGTGTGTCATGTTTAAATTACAAAATTTGAGACTGGATTGCAGTTGTATCATGGTGGCGTCTTTGCACAGCTATACATGAGCATAGCGTGCAGCTGTTAATCTCTTTGTTTATTCAAGCATATTTTAACATGCATATCGCTTTTGAGTTGGACATCAAGGCTGTGGATTAAATTTTGTATCCCTTTTTGGAGTCCCTAGATTTTATTCAGCCTGTTGTAGGAACTATTGATGATCATTGCCAGATGTTAGATGTAGTCATCTTCCCAAGTTAAGTGGTTGATATTTCCTCTGATATTAATGTTTCTGATACATTTTTAGGCCACTTTGCCTTTAACTAATACGAGTGTGACGCATACATTTGAAAGCCATTGAATTAATCCTCCAACTGCAATATGGCGCTCTGTATCAGCACGCCTATTACGACTCACTTCAACAGATGAGTAAGTTTAACTGCCCTTTTAGCAACTCATTTTTATACTGTGGCCCCAGTTAATGTACGTATGTATGTTGACCTTTCGCACCGTACGTAGCCAAACGTGCATGGGAAGGACAACAAACTAAAACACAAAAAGTGGTTTGAAAGAGATTCGACGTTTGTGTAGCCACGTGTGTTTTGTGAATGCCTCGAATGTGACTTTGACTGCCCTTGAGTCCGATTTAACTGACCATCATTTTTATTTTATTTTGATCAAAGTCCAGGAGCGCTTCCCCCCCCACCAAGAAATTGCCTCCTCCTCGTCGAAAGCCTCGCTGTCGAACCGGACAAGGCGAAGGTTAAATTTCGATTTAAAGCTTTCGTGACTGCAGGGATTCACCTTCTTGGTTCTTTCGGTAAAGTCACGTAGAAGGGAAATAATAAAATAATAAAAATAAAACATAATAAAATAATTCTCACGACGTTTCGGCCACAACGCAAGCAGCCGTCCTCAGGTGAAGAACAGGTCTGTCGGAAAGACAGCGTCTGTCTTTCCCTTCTACGTGACTTTACCGAAAGAACCAAGAAGCAGGCGAAGGTTGCTTCTCTGGTGCAGCTGCTTCAGTGGGCTGGGATGCGATCCGATCCTTCACTTCGCTACACAGGGGTGCAACTCACGATTTCAATGAGGGAGGAGGGGGCTATGCAAGATCCGACTCACTTTTACTGAAATAGATACGAATATTTTAACCCGTATACAACAATATATAGGCTATAACTATATATATATATTTTGTTGCACCGTGTATTGGGTTTAGAATAAAACAGTCTCACAGTGACAGAATTCCTAAAAATATATATATTTAAAGGTATAATACTCACAATTAAGTTATCGTTCGTCTTTCTTTCACGTGCATGTTAGTTAGCAAAAACATCCTGGTGTTCAGTAACAAACACCAGCAGTAGCGCTATTAGATTTCACGCTAGGTATTTTTCAGAAATGTATTTTTTTCATTTGTAACAATGTTTTTTTTAAATGGATTTATGGTTAGTTGTTGGAATTTATTTGGAATTTTTTTATTAAAACATTTAACTTGTTAATCTGTTTATTCCCCCCCCCCCCTTGTGGCTGACTGGGCTCCTGTGCATCGCGTAGCGCTGCCACACATCGGCATCGTCCTTTCGTCGGAATCTAGCGACTCAGTCCAGTCATTCTTCCACACTTCTGAATGTTTTCGTCAAGTTCAACAGTGCGCATTACAAATGTATAAATAAATTCAGAATTAAGCTGTTAGCTACGAATACGCATCCCTAACCGGCTAAGACAGAGTCCATATAACTTGTTAGGAAGGTCCCGCATCGTGATGTTCACCAGTTCCGTTCAAGAGTCATTTGGGCTCAGGTTGCGAGACGAGGTTTCCTTTGGGATCTGCTTGGAATTGTGTCTTTTTATTTATATACTTTAAGTCGAAAAAGGCAGCTCAGCCACAAGTTATTTGCGTGCATATAACTAAGTACTGCAGAGTACCGAGTACGAGTACATTTAGCAAGTACCAAATGAATGACACAAAATGGACCGCTCTGACACCGACTGGTGAGGAAACGCTACTGGCAATGAGAGGCTCTGCACGCGATAACCCCGCCCCCCATCCCCCTCACCCTCGCCCCATCCGCCCATTAACCTACCTGCCTCCCCCACTTACATCCCGCCTCCCCCTGCCCCAACACCCCCAGGAACTCCTAATTATATTCCTGGCGTCAACATCACCTCGAGACACGACTCTGTCATTAATTCTGCTGATTAATTTAATAACCGTGAGACCTATTGAACCCTCTGGCTTTGTACACATCACGGACTATGATAATTAAACATTCGATTTATATGAACTCTGATTGTTACAATATTTATTTGCATTAACAATAACGACTATAACTTTTAAAAAAACGGTATCAAACTGGTTCTTTATTTTCCCCTCCGAAAACAAACTCCCAGCCATAATCGTAACGTTGTTCACCTTACGAAGTGAGACGCAAAGGGAGCTGTCAATCGTGGTGGTGCAGTGGCCAGCAGCGCCATGGACTTGTAATCCAGAGGTCGTCGGCTATCTCCCGGTACGGCAGATCAAACTGCGAGACACGTTTATTCAGTAAGTGCTTTTTATTCAACTGAAATTCCACTGGAAACAGTTACCAGCATCTTATTTGTATAATCGATCATCAATTCCGAAAACCGTTGCCGCTTAACAAGCTGAGTACGAATCACTTTTATAGTTTCACATGAACACACACAAGTATAAACATATACAAACATACATACATCCATATACCGTACAGGACAAAGACGCACACGCACATATAGATACAAAGATCCCCTGTGTAGCCTACACTGTGCTGTTAGCGAGCGTCTATAAATGTTGCGGTCAGAAACCACAGACAGTCGCGTTTGTCTCTCCGCTTTTGATGTTTACACACCATAGCAGGTGATCATGTAAAGGCTGGGTGTTTCAGTTTTCAGTTTCATTTCTTTGGTATAGCCCTGTGAGCCATTCGGCTCTTGAATCGGGTGCAACCGCAACAAACAAAAAAAAACATTAACAAGAAAACATCTTAAAGTGACTATGTGACTATGTGCAAACAGAAAATCCAAGAAAAGACAGCTAAATATTGCAGAAAAAGTACCGTACACCAACGCTGTTTGCAAACATCTCAGTGGGATGCAAGTTAAACAACAACAACAACCACAAGACAACGCAGATTAAGGCCATCAGTCTAACTCCGTATTACAACAAACAAACATGGCCAAACCAAAAAATATTTCGAAATCACCAAAATAAAGCCATAAAGGCAATGTAACAGTGATCATAGAAACTGTGACCAAATGTTCACAATAAATGACATAAACAACATGTACCACCAAACCCTGCAGCCATAGCTGGCTGCATGAGTCACTCCACAACAGCAGGAGCAACAGTCAGAGTATCAAAATTGTTCAATGCACCTTTAAGATCAGCACACTAAATTAAAACACAGATCATACTTTGCAGCGGTCATCCGGAGTGAAACATTTTATTTTATTTTAGGCCACCGAATAGCATTGGCAGCTGGGGGTGTACAACCCCTCTAGAGCAGTTTTGAGTGAAGATCTCATAGGTAGTGATTCCAAGTTGCAGTTTATTGACAATAGCATTCCAGACCCTGGGGCAAAGGCCCTTCCTCCAGTATTTGTACGGCAATAGGGAATGTGAAGCTGATAAATGAGCGAAGACCTTACGTCAAATTTGTTCTTGAAACAGAGAGGGGATCCAGCAGGTAATCTGCGGATTTTTTTGTAAGTACATCGTGAATAAATAAGATCTGGTGCACAAGCCGTCGAACATTAAGATATGTTAAATTTGACCCAATGTAGAGATCACAGTGGTGAATCCTATATGGGCAGTTCAATGCAAATCTTAAGGCCGAGTGATAAATTGAGTCAAGCTTCTTCAGTACAGTACTTGGGGTTTATTTATACACGATGTCACAGTAATCAAGTAGAGGCAGTATGGTAGCTTTTATCAATTCCAAACGGAACATAGGGGGAAAGCAGTGTTTGTGTCGATACAGAAAACCTATTTTTATTTTTGTCTTTTTACCAATATAATCAATGTGATCTTCAAAATTCAGTTTTGAATCAAGGATGACCCCAAGATACTTATAGATCTTGACTTGCTCTATTTGATAATTATTTAAGGAATGTAATTGGGGAAAAATAACTCCCTGCTTTAGTCCTGGTGAGAAGCATAGCACCTTGGTTTTGGAGGTATTCAGGACTAGTTTAAGAGCAACTAGCTGATGTTGTAGTTTGTTTAAATCACCCTGGAGCTTAGCAATCACGTCATCCAGAGAGCGGCCAGCAGTAATCAATATCGTGTCATCTGCAAAAAGATTTACCCTGGAATGATCCAGGTCAGTGCCGAAGTCATTAACATAAAGAGAGAACAAGAGTGGGCCGAGGATGGAACCCTGTGGAACCCCTTTTGTTGTCTTAACACTGTTTGACCTCCAACCATTTGTGAATACAGTTTGGGTGCGAGAAAAGAGGTAATTTTTTAACCATTTTACTGCGTTTTCGGAAAAACCGAGGCAACTTAGTTTACTAAGCAGGGTGTTGTGGTCTACTGTATCAAACGCTTTAGACAAGTAAAAAAAAAGACAGGCGCAGTACTGCTTATTATCAAGGCTACTGTAAATGTGATTCAGAGAGTCTAATGCAGCAGATGTGGTGCTGTATATTTTTAGGAACCCAGATTGTTTTAGATGTAATAGATTGTTGGCGGACAGGAAACTGCTAATTTGGAAGTTCAATAATGTTTCAAAAATTTTCATCTACGGGGACAAAATTGAGATAGGTCGGTAGTTATACTGGTAGGAACGAAGTGGACCAGC
>JAAXLI020003005.1:0-11651 GCA_014621495.2 Entosphenus tridentatus | reverse complement strand
ATAATAAAAATAATAAAACATAATAAAATATTTTATTATGTTTTATTATTTTTATTATTTTATTACTTCCCTTCTACGTGACTTTACCGAAAAAACCAAGAAGATGAATTCCTGCAGTCACGAAAGCTTTAAATCGAAATTTAAGGACATCGTTTTTGCCTGTTGTAGAAAAGTAAGTGGCCTTGGGTAAAGGACACGTCGCCGATAAAAGCGAAAATAGCCGACGGTTCAGGATAGTGACGGACGGGCGGCCGGGTGGAGGGGTGCACCCAACAGCAGGACATTGACCCTGGAGATGAAGAAATTAAATCAGTGCTACGTGGATTGCTGCATTGCTGGACCATGAGTGATGGCAATTGTTCAGGGAGGTCTTCATCCATCAATGGATTGAACATGACTGATGATGATGATGCTAATAATGTCATGTATTTACCCTAAAAAGCTTCACAGAGTCTCTTTTTCACAAGGTGCCTGCGTTGGAATGTTGAAGCAAAGAGGAAACTACCTAATAACAAAATAAATTGTTTAAAAAATATCAGAATAAGCTTCACCCTTTCTTATGTTTTCATCATTTTGATACTGAAAAAAAGGTCCCATGAAATTGTATCGATTTGTATTCATTCAAATATTTCTGCCCGGCTCATGATCCCACTTGCTCTACTGTCACCAGCCCTTCCCTATCAAAGTGTCGAATACGCTGGATCAAAAGCATGCGTGCGCCACCAGGCTCGGCAAACGTACGACATGAAGAACAACGGGACAATGTGAAGTGCTGTCATTATCACCAACGTCATCAACAGCCATCATCTATTTACTGCTGCATGAGGACCTCCCCAAGTCATCACTATCGAACCAACTATCAAAGACAAACAAAGAAAAAACAAATCCTCCGAAGGTCCTTTAACAGGCTCTTAGAGCAAGTGCTGTTCGTCGAAAAATATCAAGTCTGGCACGGAACATAACGGGGTGGATTGCCAGCACCACACCCGGCCGCCTTTGTCTCCCCTGGGCCGATGTTTACGCACCACAACAGGTACTAATTTAAGGCCTAGTCGACCCAGGCGAGGCCCAGGACTGTCTTAGATTATTCGTCACCGATGTTGGCCGTGAGCTGGAATCGAACTGTGATCGCCGGCTTCGTAGTGCATTGTGCTAACCACTCCATGGCCACTCCCCACATTAGCCACATACACACCACTAATCATATTCTGGAATAAGTGAATACATATAAAATACGATTTTGCCCAGTATTTGTAGACACTGAAAAAAGCATTTAACTCAAGGCAAATTCAATGCTTGTAATTTAAACTCTCACAAACCAAGGCCTACATGATCAATTAATCAATCAATGTCTTTATTTTGCGTGCTGACATCGCCATCAATAAAGTGCAAAGTACCACGAATGACAAAACAATTTCCAAGGGGCAAAAAGGTAGAACCAAACATGTTACAAGAGATGAAATGTCTGCTTGAGAGTCTAGCCTGCAGAAATGTTGCCACTGAACCGGTTTGAAATGGGATTGTTTGAATCTAGAAATGCTGTAGGCTGTTATTACCAAAGCATGACCCATGTTGGGAAGTAGACATTATTCAAATTACACACCACATAACCGACGTCGAAATATTCTTGGTTCTTTCCATGCCCAAGTGAGCAAAGAGTGGTGCCCGCACATCTGACCCACTGTTGGAAATTCCACGTTGCCATGGCAGGGCCCATTCTCAATAGGACAACCACTGAGTCAACCACTGTAATTTGAACTCGTGAGATGATTGCTGTGAGTCAAGCCCCCCTAACCACAGTGTAACCTGGCTGGATATAAGTTGGTAAAGGTGAAGCCATGGCAATTGCTTTGTAAATGCCACTGCTGGCAGAAGGACCTCCACGACCATTGAGAGGGCACCGGAGAACCCTTTTAGAAGATATTTGGCCGATTCTTCCACGCTGTCCAGATGTTTTGGAATTGGTGGGAGTATCCACACTTTATGCCACCGCACGTGACATAACTCTGGTGTCTCCACTTGTACTGCTGGGTCGACAAAGTTTGGGGACTTTGTTGGTAATGCCGATTCTATTATGAATTGTGTTATTTTGTATCTCTGTGTGACATATGTATACACTCAGTATGTATATGCACTATAATTAGTTTCGTGGATGGTTTATACAAATGAAAGAGAATTTACGTAAGACAGAAAAAATACATGTAAGTTAGCCAATTTTTCAGAATTTGTTTTAAAAGATTTATTTACCATTTTTGACGGTTAAATGGCATAAGAGTTTCAAATTACAAGTAAAAATTACGTATAAATGCTAAACAATAAGTATTTGAAAACATAGATATGTACATAAAAAGTTGAAAATAAACATAGACAGGAGTCCGTTCAATACGCGTAACAACTAAAAACAATTATATTTAAATCCACAAATAAATCGTGCGTTACTCAAGCCAATACAGCCATTGCATGGAGAGAACACATATATAATAGCTTAAAATTATTGACACATTTGTAAGTGACAGTGATCCAAATCCTTTGTTGTGTGTGCGCGCGCGCGTGCGAGAAATTCCAACTTTGACCGGGAGATGTGACTGTAACATCACAGGTATTCCTGCCTCTGGCTACCCGCGCCAGTGGGTTTATAGTCATAGCAAAAGATCGCTCTCCACGCTCAACCTGACCCACGGACGGGTGACTGGGTAAAGCTCCTCACCAAAGTGTTGGATGAGAAGGGCTCATTTTTTTTTCGTCCGAGTTGAGAAGGTTAAGGGTAACTGCGCGCGTGTGTGTGTGTGCGTGTCGCTGTGGGGAGCGGTGGTGTAGCGGTTAGCGCGTTGCGCTGCGAACCCGGCGACCCGAGTTCGATTCCCGCTCACGGCCAACACCGGTGACGATTATCTGAACCGGTCCTGGGCCTCCCCTAGATCGACTCAGCCTCAAATGAATACCTAGTGCCATGTGTAAACATCGACACTAGGGGGACAAAGGCGGCCAGGAGTAGTGCTGGTCACCTACCCCCTCCCCCCTCGTGTGCTGTTCTGGCCTTTATAGGTGCTACTCGCCAGCAGCACTTGCCCCAACAGTCTGTGAAGGCTATACGGGGCATCTTTGTCATTGTCTGTGTTGCGTGGTAGTGGTGGTGGTTAACGCACTGCGCGACGAATCTATCCCCCACAAGTTCCATTCCCCCGGCCATTGCCAACATCGGTGGCGATTATCTAAACTGGTCCTGGGTCTCCCACAGGTTGACTCAGCCTTACACGAGTGCCTGGTGCTGTGTGGGAAGATGAAAAACAGCTGGGTATGGGTGTTACTGATCACACCACCTCCCCCCCCTCGTGCGCCGTGTCTCTCTTCATTGGAGCAAACAGCACTACCCCCACCCCCCCCCAAATCCTGTGTAGGCTACATTGAGGATCTTAGTCTTTGTGTTTTGCATGGTCTTGTGGATGTTTTGGTTAGGGAGCGCTGTACTACGTCTTACGCAAGCTTTGTTGAATTCCAAGCCATGCACGGAATCAATGGCAAGCGGTATCTGCATCTGTTCGGGTACTCTAACTAGGTCAGCTGAGCCTGAAATGAGTACCTCGAGCGGTGTGTAAGCCAAGGCCGTTATTATAATATATATTGGGGGACACATCCCCCCCAATATTCAAATATGCTCAAAATGTCCCACCCAATATATTGCTATAAAATAGATTTATGTTTATATGATTGTGGTTATGGTTGTACTTGATTAATCCCTCATCTCTGCCATTACATACAATGAAACAAAAGGTGAAAAAGAAAAAACAGAGCAATGTAATACAATACACTATTAGACATTATTGTAAAAAAAAAAGTCCATTCTATGTGTTCGTGATTTTTTAAATATTTTAGACAGAAAATTAGTTTTCAAATTTAGATTTTTTTTCTGGGGGGGGGGGACCCCCACACCCCCTGGAAGATTTGGTCCCCCCAATGTTGACTCCATGGCTACGCCCTTGGTGTAAGCACAGACGCAGCGCAGACAAAGGCGATCACCAACCTCCTCGTTTTCCACGTTGGCCTAAGTAGGTTCTTGCAAAATAAGAGCGCTCACCCCTCTGGTCTACGAGGAACAATTCGAGGATCCGTCGTGTTTTTGTATAGACACGCGTGTGTGTGTGTGCTTTCACAAACGACAGCTCAACGAAGTGGCCCACTCGTGTGGATATTCATCGCAGCCAAATACGGTGCTCGGAACGCGTGATGTCGATTATAAATGTGGTGGGGAAAGCGGGAGGACCCGGAGAAAAATCCACGTGGCCACGGCGAGAGAGAGAGACAAACGCAAACTCCAAACATACGGGCGTCATGGTCGGGTTGGAACCCGCGAACCTTCTGTGTACCAGGCGAGGTAGTCAACATCTCGCCACTCGGGGTCGTCGGGTTCGCCTATATATATATATTTTTTTTTTGGCAGTTATATATTTATTAAATTATATTAATTTTGAGCTGAGTGGCATGGGAGAAAGAAGCGGAAACGGCCGCATCACCTGCTGTCCGCGTGTATATACACCTGGTAAGCGCTAAGTATTGAGCAAACAGCAGAAGGCGTTAATTTGTTTGACAATAGGGGGCGGCGTTCAAGTGACGGTGCCCCCCTTTCTTTTGTTCCCCTCCCTTCCACCCCGGCGCTGGTACAGAGCAGCGGGTGCCGGGTAGGGTGGTGGTGGTGGTGGTGATTTTTGGGGTGGCTTGGGTTTGTTGTGAGAGAGATTGGAGCGAGTGACAGAGGCTGGAGAGAGAGAGAGATAGGAGGGGGGTGGGTGGTGGTGTGGTGAGTTATCGCTGCTCCGGATCTCATTTGGCCATTGTGAAAAGCCGCGCTTCTCGCATTCATCGAAAAGCCACGAAACGTCGTGGTTTTTATTTAAAAAAATATTTTTTATTTTCTTATTTGTATTATGTTTTGTCACTTTATTATTATTTTTCTATCCACGTGACTTGACCGAAAGAACCACACAACAATACGGACGTGTTTGTTTAGAGAGAGTATTTCAACGGGGATGATCCTTTGAGTCAATTGTGTCTCATTGACAATGGTGGCGCTCCGCGCTGAGTTGTTCTTGTGAGCCCCGACAAACCGCTCGCCTACTTGGCGAAGCGTCAATTAATAACTGTGGAATTGCCGGGTTGCAGCTGGCAAAATACGCACTCGGAAAGCGCTGCCTTGTATTCGTTAGGAGGTTCGACGTGGCTGTGGTGCAGGCTCGCGCGTGCAATCTGTGCGTTTGGAAGCAACCAACAATGGTGCAAAACAAGCAACCGGGCATGTGCTCAATGTGACCGCGACGATATGTTAACAATCGCCCTACGCGAGCACTCAGGCGGATCTGCGAATAGCGATCGAGTAGGATGGTTTTGGCTTGATCGGAGCGGACGGATAAATGGATCCAACGTTTGTTTTATTTGGGACGAAGCCACGCAAGGAGAGAAGTTTTAATGCCAAAATTATCGTCATTAACCGTCCATCACCTGACAAGATTGTCACGGTCAGAGTTGTATTTTCTCGCGGTGCCAAACGATGCGTTGATTCGATGCTGACCGACAGAGCTCATCTTCACCGGTGGCCTGAGACTTTACACGGCTGAATTCAACAACAACAACAACATCCGCGTACATATTATTGGTCCGCTTCACAGTGGATATTAAAGATCATTAAAAAAGCCCATGATGTAATTTGCAACAGTAGGACATTGTGCGTCATGGTCCAAATTTGCCAACTTTGAAAAATTACCTGCAAATTACTCAAGTGGGATTAGTGTACAACACAGCAATCATTGACTTCTAACTACTGGGACTTGGCAGGACCCTCCTAACGAGAGTCATCAGGGTTTCCTAGGTAAACATGCGGAATAAAAATTGTATCCACAGATGATAGCATGGATATTAGGGTGTTATTTTTGTAGTGTAATGCCTCACATGTAACAATGTGGTTAAGAGGAGTTTCAAACCACACACACATATTGGTTTTGTGTGTATTTTTGAGTGTAAAATCCCCTGCCGGCCTTGACGGGTGCTCGCTGAAAGCACTTGCCCTGACAGTCTGTGGAGGCTATATGGGGGATCTTTGTCTTTTGTACACACTGCACGGGGAGCGGTAGTGTCGCGGTTAGCGTAGCGCGCTACCGAATCGGCGACCCGAGTTCGATTCGCACTCGCGACCAATAACAGTACAGAATATTTAAACCAGTGCGGAGTCTCCTCTAGGTCAACTCAGACTTAAATGTGTACCTCGTGTGTAAACGTTAGCACTGGGGAGACAAAGGCGGCCAAGCGTGACGTTAGCTACCCACCCCCTCGCGTGCCACAGTGCCGGCCTTCATAGGTGCTACTCGCTAACAGCACTTGCCCCGACAGTCTGTGAAGGCTATACGGGTAGATCATCGTTGCTGTGTGCATGCACGCGTTGTGCGAAATAGCATGCGTACGGCAACCTGTCTGTAACCGCGAATTATAAACGAGCATTGACATGACACTTGAACTTTCAAACCCAAAAGAATGTGAAATAGCGGAAATTTTGGATTTTCGACGTGCGTGTAATGCATATAATTATAAACACACCCTCCCACCCCCCCCCCCGATACCCCCCCCCCCCCTGCTCCTTACAACACCCCCCCAACCCCAACAAAGCAATGTGCACAATGTTGACACTGCGACACACACGGGGTATGAATGGAAAATGCACTTGCAGCGTTTTTCCTTGGCTTTCGGTCGCCCTGTCTGTAATTACTGGGGTAGAGTTACCACCTCCAGACGGGTCGGCGACTCCGCGTGTGTCCATGTGTGTGCGCGCGCGCGTGCGTGCGTGCGCGCGCGCGCGCGCGCGTGCATGTTTGTGTATGTGTGTGGATGATCAGTGATTGGGGAGCGGTAGAGTAGCGGTTAGCTGCGCTGCGCTACGAAGCCGGCCAACTGAGTTCGATACCCGATCTTATGGCCATCACCAAGTGACGATTATCTAAACCGGTCCTGCGCCACGGAAGGGCAAAATCCCCCCTTATAGCCTCCGCAGGCTTTTGGGGCAAATTGTGTTAGTGAGCACCTATAAAGGCTGCACCGGCTACTCATTTGAGAAATAGTCGACCGAGGAGAGACCCCAGACCGGTTCAGATGATTCTTGACTTCAAGCTGTCGTGACTGCAGGAATTCATATTTTTTGGGTCTTTCGGTAAAGTCACATAGATTGGTTCAAATTTATAAAAATAAACAAAAAACTACGACGTTTCGATCACAACACAAGCGATCCTGATGACGACCCTGATGACGATCGCTTGTGTTGTGATCGAAACGTCGTAATTTTTTGCTTATTTTATTTTTATAAATTTTAACCTATCTACGTGACTTTAGAGAAAGTGCCAAAGCATATGGTTCAGATGATCTTCACAGTCGAACTTGGGTCGCCGGGTTCATAACGCAGCGTGCGCTAACCGCTACACTACCCCTGCCCAAACATGTGTGCGCACACACACACACATCTGCCGAATTCTACGACTTTCACTTGAAAATACATGGGGACAATTTGGTCGTACAATGTATAGAATACGATGAATGATGTGGATTCAACTCTTAAGAGTACATACTCCGATGGTTAGCAAAATACGACGAGAAAAACAGCACGTGTTGAAACGGACTTTTCAGCTACGCAGGGTTGCACTTTAAGTGAAGTTGACAGTGAATCAATTGATACTTTTGAAATAAAAATTGCAGAAATACGACCCATCTAACTGCTTTCCATTCATAAACAATTATGAGTACGGCATGTGAACAAATCTGCACGTGGGGCATTCCAGTAAATGGAAGAGCACTTCTCTAATGAGACCAGGGGGTCAGTGTTCCACTCTGCAATGTACCTCTGCCGTTAAAGGAGCTGCTGTATATTATTGGTTCTTTCGGAAAAGTGACGTAGAAGGGAAATAATTAAATAAATAAAAACATATAATACAATTATCACGACGTTTCGGCCACAACGCAAGCAGCCATCCATTTTTTGTTCTTGCGTTGTGGCCGAAACGTCGTGAGAATTTGATATATTATGTTTGATTTTTATTATTTTATTATTTCCCTTTTACGTGACTTTACCGAAAAAAACAAGAAAATGAATCCCTGCAGTCACGAAAGCTTTAAATAGGAGCTGCTGTACTCGCATATCATACAGAGATTCCGATACCCATTCTAAATACTCGAAATCTCGAAATGTACAAACAATCTCTGCAATAGAGGCTACGTTGCATCCAACGAATCATACTTTTGGGACTTGCGTATTTCAACGTATTCACGGTGCATGGATTCCGTGTATACCTAGGACCAAGGACTTATGGAAAAGACAAACATCTGGTAATTCGCCAGCATTAGTCCAAGCAAGTCTGACTGCGACTGCTGCCGAGATACTGAACTTCCAAAAGGGTCCAGTGTTTGCTTGTATTGAACCAATGCTGCGAAGAAAATAGGGACTTGCACAGGAGGCCAATGGGCTGTGTAAATCATATTTGTTTTGATTTAAAGCTTTCCTGACTGCAGGGATTCATATTCTTGGTTCTTTCGGTAAAGTAACGTAGAAGGGAAATAATAAAATAAGATTTTTTTGCATAGTTTAATTTTCCCTTCTACGTGACTAAACCGAAAGAACCAAGAATATACATATTTGTTTTCTCATGTAGAGAGGCACATATGGGAAGGGGCTATTACTTATATTGTTAACACCAAAACAAAAGAAAATCCATCATGAAGTTAACCACGATACGCGACGTCATAAAAATAATATAACGCATTTAAAACAGAGTAGAGATGCAGTATTACTGTTACCTACCCGTTTGTAATCTGATTACAGTTACTTGTAACTAGTTACTCTCCATCTCTGCCTTCTACCCCATAAACAACGACTTCATCTGCAGGCACGCTGACCTAAAAGCACATCAGCCAGCTGCCTGATTCTCTCAACTCCTTAGCTTTTTTTTCAGCTTGGGGTTTTTCTTAATTGTTTTTCAAGAGGAAGGCTGTGGTCTGGCACGGCCACAACTTGGGACGTGATATCGGTCACATTATCTGCTCATCAAAAGTGAGTTGTACGCATGAGTATGTGGAAACGCGTGCACGCGACCATCTTTTGGAACGACTACACGCCCTCTCAATCCCGCTTCCTCTTAGCCAAAGATAGCAACAACAAAAAAGACTAAATGACTCCCTTGCTCGCAAATGAGCAAATGAGAATCGCTCATCTCAATTGGAAGTGCTGAGTCATCGCAGGCAATTCCACATTCCTATGTCAGGGTTTTATTTGCTGCAATGGATGAATATTGTGAAGCAGTGGTGCCCACTTTACCAGCACTGGATGTATGATGGGCTGTATGATTGGTGTTTGAACCCACAACCTCCCGATTGTGAGTAAAGCACTCCACCACCACAACACCAGCAGCGGTGTGTTGCAGTGATTTCGGAAGAAAAAAATATTGGTTTGAAAATGTTTTACTTCTACGAAATTTGTAGAAAACAGTCGACAGAAAAACAACGCGATCTATGCTGTCTAAGCAACTGATGATGATTTTGGATTTCAGTAAATTCCATTCCATGAAAAATGTAACATTTTTCTCAAACTGAAATAATTTTTTGCTTGTTTTATTTTTTAAGTCTCAAAGGCATCAAGTGAGAACACTCGCAGAGTAGTCTCTCATCCTATGTTAGAGACCACAAAATCCGATTTCCCCAGGATAACTTTACATCCATTTATACCGCCACGAAGTGGCACACTTTCCGACACACCCGGCCACAGAGAAATGTGTGTGGCGTGGCACTCAAACCTATTTTTTTTTCCATTTTCAGACCTGGAATAAAGTGAAACGCACAAACTGAATGTAATATATTTTTTGTGTGCCGTCATTGTTGACTGGGTTGATATCATGTGTGTACGTACGTTGAACTTCTTTCGCACCGTGCGTAGCCAACCGTGATAATCAGAGGATGGCTTTTAACCTTGGTTCCAACCTAGGTAGCAGCTCACAGAATAGTGATTAACCAGTAAAGTATTTTTTTGTAAACCGAGCTCTTAATTTTTAATTCATTGAATTATATTTCTCGTTAACGTCATTTTATATCCTACGGTGAAGGTAAATTTTCACATGCTCTGCCGTATTTTCATAGTAACCTTGTTAAACAAATATAATGACACCGGTTACTGAGAAACGTCTTGGTCACGTGGTAGCGGGCAAGCAATGGATGTGAAGACATTTCGATGTTTGCCTTAAGTTCATCCTCGTTACACCCTCATGCATTTGATCTCACTTTATTTTTATTCACTTAGTCGGTTCAACTGTTTCTCTTCTGTTTAGCACTTTAACACCTGACCCAGTGCATTGGGAAGAGCCGTCCGAAGATGACGATGGCGACTCACGACTTTTCCCATCAAAATCCTCTTTTCCCCGGGGCGGCTGTAGCCGTTTAATCGTTAATATCTCGATTGCAATCCACGCCCAGATCCTCACTTCCGTTGCCGCGTGTTTACATTTCATAATAATAATATCCGAAACATAAAACGCCAGGAAGTCTATAATCCTCGCGGAGCTATTGGACAAGTAATTTTTTTTCTCTCTCTCCAAAATCCTTTGAAGCGAATTATCTCTGAAAACTTAGCGAGCTTGTCGGAGTGTCTTAAAAAGGAATGGTTCGGCGAAATCGCGACCCAAATGTAGTTAAGGGCTGAACCTTGTTCGCACACACACCACAGAGAACCTGCTGTTACTGGCTCCAAGAAAACTTCGGTTTCGGCTTCCGCAGATTTCTGCCGAGCGCTTAGATCACGACTCGCGACGCATGTGCTCCCAGCGAATGGTATTGCAACACTTCAACGTTGTCCCAATAATTATAGTCGCTTTGACGTTTATGTAAGCTATTAAAACCGTGGGCTTTAATCAACAGCACACACACACACTCTCTCACATGCATACATACATACTTACAAACAAGGACTATTGGGGAAAAGTGCTGTAAGTGAGCGGCTATGAAATCGGACACGTCCCACGAGTGGGTGGGTGGATAGCACCACCCCAGACCGCCTTTGTCTCCCCAGTGGCGATGTTCACACACAGCACCAGGTACTCATTTGAAGCTGAGTCGACCTACCAGAAGCCCAGGCACGGTTCAGATAATCGTCACTTGTGTTGCCTATGAGCGGGAATCCAACTCGTGTCGCCGGGTTCACAGCGCAATGCTGTGCCCCCCCCCCCCCCCACAAATCAATATAAATCGAGTTGGTGGCTTTGCAGTCAACATGCTCCCTGTTGGATCAATCTTTAATGGTTTGAGACCCTCTGAAACTGCCAGTTCATTTCTCGAGAACTCACCGAAGAGTGCCAACGACTGTTCGGCGAACATCAAAGACTGTGACATCACTTCAGAAGAGTGGATCATTGTCTTCGGGATGTTAGCCCAGAGTCAAATGTTAGAATGTACGCAATTTTAAAGCGGTGCGCTAAACGGCTGCCCGTTCATTAACGTCGGATACAAAGTTCCATTTGTTGAAAGACAATCGATTACGCCTAACGGGCCTCGAAGTGAAATAACCAGCACCGAGATTTGTAGAACCTCTGCCTCGTTTCAAATTGCCAGGTCGTTTAATTTTCGATTTAAAGCTTTCGTGA
>JAAXLI020003004.1:0-11656 GCA_014621495.2 Entosphenus tridentatus | reverse complement strand
GAGCTCCGTGTGTGTGTGTATGTAGAGCTCCGTGTGTGTGTGTAGAGCTCTGTGTGTGCGGGTGTCGGTTTGTGTGTCTTGTGTGTGTATCTCAACTCGAGTCTGACCACGCGTGTGTCTGTGTGTGGAGAGCGGTGGTGGAGCGGTTAGTGCTCTGCATTTAGAACCCGCCGACCCGAGTTCGATTCCCGCTCGCGGCTAACACCGGTGACGTTTATTGTGAACCGGTCCTGGGGCTCCCCTAGGTCGACTCAGTCTCAAATGACTACCCGGTGCGGTGGGTAAACATTGCCACTGGGGAGACAAAGGCGGTCAGGCGTGGTACTGGCCACCCACCCTCCTTTGCTAACAGCACTTGTCCCCACAGTCTGCTACAGGCTACATGGGGGATCTTTGTCAGTGTGTGTGTCTGTGTTTATCTTAACTCGAGTTAGCCCATACGTCCCTGTGTGTGTGCAAGCGCGTCAGCCCTTGCCCCAACAGTCGGTTAAGGCTATACGGGGGGTTTTTGTCTTTGTTTGTGTGCGCGCCAACATGTATGTCTCTATGTATGCATGCATGTGTACGTGTCTGTGTGTTCGTATCATCACGGATGCCTACATGTGATCTTGCCTGTGTGTGTGCCTGCGTTTTCATATGTGCTTCAGCTCGGCTTTTAGTGCGTCTTTCGTGTGTCAGTCAGTGGCGTTGTCTATGTGTTTGAGACTCTGTCTCTGTATTGTAGCATGTCCAATTGTTTGTCTGTTAAGGCTATGGGGGGGGGGGGGGGGGGGCCGCCGCGTTCATCGGGGCAAACTCGCGAACAGCACTTGCCCCAACGGTTGGTTGAGGCTATACGGGGCATCTTTGTATTTGTCGGTGTATATTCGCGTGACGTTCACAGCGCGTGTCTCAACAGCGCTCCGCTTGGAAGCTGCCAAATTGGCGCACGCAACGAAATGACAAAAATAAAAAGACTCCGTAATTATACAATTTGTATATTTTCCTCTTTCACGTCATCATTATTGTTTGGCAGCAAACAACAACAACAACAACACATCTCGGCAAATATCTTGACACGACGCTTATTCTCGCAAAGCGTTGACTCTCAGTTGTCTACACGTCGTACGTCTAATGTGCAAGCGCCAATAACAATAATTACACATTAAAGTAATTCACTGCCCTTCGGTCAATAACTTCCGAATAAAGGTCAACCCGATGCCATCTCGCTCTCGGATCTTATTTGACCCTACTTCACCGCGCCCTTCGATGAAGGTTGGCGAAACGGAAAGTGCTGAAAGCTAGTGCGGTTATCACTCATAGAGTCCCACTGATGCCTCTCTGCGATTGGATGAAATTCATCTCTCGTCGCCTATTTAAACTCAAAACGTAAACGTTCAACTTCATTATATTCATCTTAAACCGGCTCTTATTTGTCAACCCGTTGTCAACACACTGCTGAATGAGCTTCCTCCACACGCGAATCAGTAAAAAGGGTTGTGTGTTATTTAACCATACTTCACCACGCTGGTTAATGGGTAACCGGTCCAAACGTCACTCGCCACTGAGGTTAGTTAAGGCTTGGCCGCACGTCGAACTCGGGTTTGCCAGGTCCAAAGCTCTCAGCTCGTTCACGGCTCCCCCACAATGATACGGAGACGTTCAGTAAACATTCGCGTTCTGTTTGCAAGTATGCAAAAAAATGTATTTTTAGTTCGAAAGGACGCGCGAATTTGTATCCGTCCCGTCGACGAAATTGCAAAACCAAATTCAGAAACAGAACAACAACAGAAAACAAATCTGGCGCTCGTTCCAAAGAAGAAAGTGAAATGGAGAGCAGCACACGCGCGCGTGCGAGAGAGAGAGTGGGTGTGTGGGTGGGTGTGTGAGTGTGTGGGAGTGGGTGAGTGTGTGGGTGAGTGGGTGTGTGGGTGGGTGTGTGGGTGTGTGAGTGTGAGAGTGTGGGTGAGTGTGGGTGAGTGTGAGAGTGTGGGTGAGTGTGAGAGTGAGTGGGTGAGTGGGTGTGTGAGTGTGTGGGTGAGTGTGTGAGTGTGAGAGTGGGTGTGTGGGTGGGTGAGTGTGTGTGGGTGAGTGTGTGTGGGTGAGTGTGAGAGTGTGTGTGAGAGTGTGTGGATGTGTGGGTGTGAGAGTGTGGGTGAGTGGGTGAGTGTGAGAGTGTGGGTGAGTGTGTGGGTGAGTGTGGGTGAGTGTGTGTCAGAGTGTGTGGGTAAGTGTGTGTGTGGGTGCGTGGGAGTGTGTGAGAGTGTGAGTGTGGGTGAGTGTGTGGGTGAGTTTGTGGGTGAGTGGGTCAGTGTGTGGGTGAGTGTGAAAGTGTGTGGATGAGTGCGTGTGTGGGTGTGTGAGTGTGTGGGTCAGTGTGAGTGGGTGAGTGTGTGGGTGAGTGTGTGTGTGTGTGGGTGAGTGTGTGGGTAAGTCTGTGGGTGAGTGTGTGGGTGAGTGTGAGAGTGTGAGAGAGGATGTGGGTGTGTGTGTGTGGGTTAGTGTGTGGGTGAGTGGGTGAGTGTGTGAGAGTGTAAGAGTGTGGGTGAGTAGGTGAGTGGGTGGGTGTGAAAGTGTGAGAGTGTGGATGAGAGTATGAGTGGGTGAGTGTGAAAGTGTGAGAGTGTGGATGAGTGTGAGAGTGAGTGTGTGAGTGTGTGGGTGAGTTTGTGGGTGGGTGAGTGTGTGGGTGAGTGTGTGGGTGTGTGGGTGAGTGAGTGTGTGTGAGAGTGTGAGTGGGTGAGTGTGAGAGTGTGAGTGTGTGGGTGAGTGGGTGAGTGTGAGAGTGTGAGTGTGTGAGAGTGTGTGAGTATGTGTGAGTGTGTGAGAGTGTGTGAGTATGTGTGAGTGTGTTAGTGTGTGCCTGCCACGGCGGGGTAAGCCAGCATGCAGGATGGATGGCTGTCAGTTCGGTGCCACGCCGCGGTCCGTACCACACCGCACCAGGAGCCCGGGGCGGGTAGGGTAGTGGTGGAAGTGGAGTGGTGTGCGCGCGTGTGTGTGCGGGGGGGAGGGTTGCAGCATGCCGTCTCGGAGTAACACAGCGGCGGCGATGGGGTTGGGTGGAGCTGCGGCGGCGGCGGTGGTGGTCGTAGGGGAGGCGTGAGAACGGAACCCGTGGCCGTTCGCATGGCGGTGCGCACGGAATTCCAAGGGAACTCGCAGCCACTCGAAACCCAACCCCGAAGACCACACGGCCAAGCGCGCGCACCCCCGCAGCACTCCCCGTCCTCCCCCCAACTAATCCTCCCCCCTCCCTCTCCCGCAAGCCGCCAGACTCTTCCCACCGCTCGCTTCCCCAACGGCATCCGAGCCCCGGCCAGAGCAGTCGTCGTCCCCCGCCCCCTAGAAGCTCCGCTCGGCATGAGCCGCCACAGCCACCCCCACGCACCCCGCACCCCGCACCGCGTCAACCCCACTCACCACGCGCTGCTCCGAGCTCGCCCACCCCGCACCGACCCAGCAGTCCGGCGGTCTCTCTCCCTCCCTCCCTCCCCCGCGCCGTCCCTCCCCAGGCGTGCGATGTGGACGAGCGCCAAAACGCGCTCCTGCGCCACCCTCCCCGTGCATCCGCGCGCGCGCACACAGCCACGCGCGCGCGCACACAGCCACGCGCGCGCGCGCACGCACGCGCACACAGCCCACGCACGCGCGCGCACAGCCACGCGCGCGCGCGCACGCACGCGCACACAGCTCACGCACGCGCGCACGCGCGTTAGTACTCGAGCGTGACTTGCGCGCGTCCAAAATGTGGCCAACGATTGGCAAGTCGCCGGTGCTAGGTGAAGGAGCAGCCCCTGAAATCGCTCGTCTCGATACCGCTGCTGACAGATGAGGAAGATTCGATGGAGAGCTGCCCTCCGTAGAGTTTGGCCTACTCTTCTACGCTGGCCGCAAGTCTGCTGGACATCTGTGAAAAATAGCTTAATAGCTAATCGGATTCCGCCAATATGAATATAAATACATATCCTGATTCTCTGATCTGATCGTTGGGATGCCCAAACCATTACCTGACCACACGTGACCTGTGTGGTGAACACGTCTATCCTGCTGCGTGGACCAGAGGCAGGCGAATACAGAAACGAGCGACCTCTGGACTGCAACGCCGGTGTGCCGACAACTACCTCGGCGGGAGCCCTCAGGTCACCACTGCTATGGAATTGTCGCGAGGACAAGAGCAAACGGAAACATGCGCCTAGGCATGTCCTCCTGGGTTGCATATCATTCTCCCATGAGCCACTTTGCATGACCACCAATCAAACTAATGGGCAACCTGTCACGCACGTGGCTGATTTGGGCCATGGATTCAATTGAAAATGTGGTTGACTGTAACTGCATCGTATGAATGTTTCCACGTGTACATTGTTTTTGGTGCACAGTAACACGGTAAGCGTGGTGTGAATATAATTTACCGGTCTATAATGCACTGTAGCACTGAACAAAATGTACAGCCTGCTGTCAATTTACTGCTTTACGAAGGCCTCCTTATGCCGTGTCATTGGTCGGGGTTTATTCATCAAATTTCATCGCGTTGGTCAGTGTGGGTTGGGGAAGCAGGTTGCCTGGAACAGCTCAGTCATCACTGATGTTAGCCGTGACTCCGGAATCAAACTCCTGTTTGCCGGGCTCACAGCTCACCGTGCGGAACACTATTTTCTTCCTAGTGCATATTCATTACTGTTTAAAATAAACCTTACTTTCCCAATAAAAACCTATTAAATGGGAGTCACAAGACATCTGGATCACCCAGAACATATAAAAAAAATCAACCATCGTTAGACCCGGGGGTTAATTAACACTTGCCCAAAATAATCCACGCAACACAGAATTATTTGAGGTGGCTCGTTGACACTGGAAACCCAGTGTCAACGTGCCAGTAACTGCCCATACCCTGGGTTCGAATCCCATGCGCATGCCCGTGACGATTCAACGAGGTGACAGGGAAGGGGCTGCAACGCGACCCAACGCTGTCTCTCTGTGCGTGCGTGCGGCGTGAATTAGGGCCCCCAGTTTTCTTGGCCAGCCACGTGGGGCTTTGTGTTTTTTTCATCCATTAAGCGGCAGTAAGACGTCTGGCCATTATAACGCTACATTTTATATTAATAACCGAGCCCCACCACGGCCAAGCCCGTGTGAATTCAAATCTGAGTTTCAACAGCCCTGTTCTCTCGAGGTGCGGTGAGCCAATGGTCTCGGCCCAGTCACCAATGACCGCGCCAAAAGTTAATACAACTCCACTGAAGTCAATTCTGTTCTGCAACTTAATTTCGTCTATTTCAGGGACTCATAATTCATTAATTGAATCAGATTTGCAATTGATAATAACACAACTATCAGCGTTATTTTTATTGTAATTGTTTTAAATATTGACTGCGTTATTCATGCAAACTGCATCTCGAAACCACTCCGGCACATGCAACGCTCACAGATTCGCACACGGAGCCGTGGTGGGGGGGGGGACCACAGACGAGGCAGTGAAAACGGCCAGAACCGGCGCCAACATTTGATCCTCATGGCGATACCCCGGAGTACCAAATAATAAAAAATTGGCCGAGGCAATTAAATATCTTATTTCTGGGACACTATTTTTTCCAGGGGTGTACTTCACTCCGTGACTGGGGTAAACAATCAATCCGACATCGGTGCCACTCCGCGATGTCGAAACGCAGCGAGGACGATTGCGCCGAAACCCCGAACGTTCGTACGCACCATAGTGGTGGTGCATCATGTACAGCTCGTCGAGACGATTCGATTGCCGCATCGCCTACCATCAACAGACTAACAGTGACTGCATCAGGGACATTATGCGAGAGCCGGGGTGCTATGGTACCCCGGGGTACCGCCATAAGGTTCATTTGGCCAAATTCTGTGGCGCTATATTGAGATGTTTGGCCAACCGCAAATTGATTAACGTTATTAGCGGCACATTGTGTCCAGTGTGTGCATAATGCAGCATATTTGAATGGACGTCATTGGGAGTTAACGAGACTTCATAGGCCACGGGCCGTTCTGCGACACTGGCCAAATGCCCTGCGATATCTGGTAGACCTCCAACAATACATTTCTTTGTCAATTATATGACTCTGTTAGCACAAGAAGAGTCGTATTACAAGCACTTGAAATTCACTGTTGGATTAAGGGTTCCCCACGCCGTGTCACTGTAATCGGGGCTGTTTGACAATACTTCACCAAGCTGGTCATCAGTAAAGGGCTGGTGAACGGGGTGGGGGGGGGGCTAGATATCACGCTCTACCGACGTAAAAAAAAACACACGACCGGGAATAAAATTCACGTCGCCGCGGTTCATATGCGTGAACCAAACAAACAAACAAGACTCCAAACGATTGTGTAATAGACCTTCATCAAATGCACGAACTAAACGCACAAGTTAGCCGTGGGTTAAAAAAAAAGAAAGAAGAATTCGTGGCCAAGTCAGAAGACGGAGAACAGATGCCGCAGAATTCCCCGTGCCGGCGCGTGGTGTTGCGTGCGTGCGTGCGTGTTTGCCCGGTGAGACCTCACCGGCCTGGCGGCAATAAGACGTCCCACGTGTTCCTCATTCCCAATAAGGCAGCGCCGCCACCAAAAGTGAGGACACGTGCCTTGCAGACGTCGCCGTGACCTCGTGCGCGGGCTGCGGCAGCAGCTGCAGCAGCAGCAGCAACAGCATCGCTTTTGCTGTGACCAGTGCGGTGAAGTATGGCCTGGGAACACGCGCATTTTTCTCTTCTTGGTTCTTTCGGTAAAGTCACGTAGAAGGGAAATAATGAAATAATAAAAAATTAAACATAATAAAATAATTCTCACAATTGAAAGCTTTCGTGACTGCAGGGATTCATCTTCTTGGTTCTTTCTGTCTTTCCGACCCTGTCTTTCCGACTCTGTCTTCCCGACAGACCTGTTCTTCACCTGAGGACGGTTGCTTGCGTTGTGGCCGAAACGTTGTGAGAATTATTTTATTATGTTTTATTATTATTATTATTATTATTATTTTATTATTTCCCTTCTACGTGACTTTACCGAAAGAACCAAGAAAATGAATCCCTGCAGTCACGAAAGCTTTAAATCGAAACGCGCATTTTTGTTTTGCTTTCACTAAATATTTCGCGACGCTGCTGTTGCTGTTACTGCTGCTGCTGTTGCAGCGATAGCAGCGGTGCAACACGCACAAATTAACCAAACTAAAACTCAACCACATCCGCCAACAACACTGTGGCCTTAAATAGAAAAGCGAATAATGGAAACTGCCTGTCTTCATAGCACATCAATGGAGGGCTTTCTTTTGCTTTATTTAATACAACTGCCCCCCCCCCTCCCCCATGCATGAAATCCTCGCTGAGCTGCTTTGGTATTCGGTTGCAGAACAAACACAATATTATCCATAATACAGGTTTTTTTGGGGGTAGATTGCGTGAATATAAATGTGTCGTTAAAACCCACCACCACTCAACACAACCAGCTCGTAAGGTTTGTCACGTAAACAGAACATGACCAATTCGTCCCTAGTACAGCACTAACCGGTGTGTTGGAGAGCAAATCCACAACATTTACCAACTGAGTACGACGTTTCGCCGGTAATTACAGCTAGCTTCGTCAGGCGGACAGCCAGATTTGTGAAGAAGTCCTCCCGTTTCGTTCCTTAAATAGAGAGATAGATGTGATTGCATCACTCGTGAGCCCTCCACGTGCGAAGACGCCTTTAATATTTATGAGATCTAACCCCGCCCCCCCCCAAAAAAAAATACCTGCATAATGGATGATATTGGTCGCGAAAGCCTACGTGTTAAACCGAATACATTATTACAAGGTCGCGCTCGTTACACACCACACAAAGAGCTTGCTACAAATCGCGGCGCTTTCAGATGCACTTCTGCGACCGTCTGCAACGCTCTTCCCTTCTGATATTAGGAAGCCGCTGGAGCTATGGACGTTTACATCATCTCGATTGAAAACGAATTTCCTTGGAACTGAGTTTTGCGTTCAGTTTGTGGTCCTTACCCAGCACCTCTGGTTAGCACGGTTGGATACGTACGGTGCGAAAGAAACTCAACATACGTACACACGTGAAGAAAGGCCGCTTAATCACATGACTAAGCGGCGACACTGAGAGTGCAGCCTCTTAACGTGGCGAGGGCCCCCTCCTAGGTCAATTCAGCCCAAAATTGAGCACGTGGTATTCCTTTCGGACTCCACAAAAACAAAATCTCGTCTGTAGCAACTCTCAACTCACCACAACACTCCGCCCGAAAATGTTCAAGTCGAGGTTTCCTATTTGTGGATTTTCCAACCCCCTCTTTTATTCGTACGTTGTGGCTCTACTACAACAACAACAAAAGGCCAAACAAAATATCCTGTTTGAAATAAGAGATGACAAGACTGTTTGGCTTGGCAAAGGAGCCTAATCTGTTTACTCTTTTCTTTCACCCTCCACCCCCACTTCTCTCTCTGGCTCTTGCTCGCTCTCTCCAACTTGCGCTGGAGTTTACTTTAGAGAGCCGGCAGGGGGTGCGTGTGTGGAGTTAACGATGCTAAGCGGGCAGCGCGGAGACAAGGCAGGAACTGTGCGCGTGTGTATGTTGAACTTCTTTCGCACCGTTCGTATTCGCTAATCGTGATAAGCGGAGGTTCGGGCCGAGGACAATAAACTAAACACAAAAAGTAGTAAAGAAATTAGTTTTAAATATAGATTTAATCAGGATAAAAATATGGATCCATAATACATGTATATGTATTTATAATGTGTACAGAAAGACATCTGTGAAAAACAGAAAAAAAATCTGACAAGAGCATTGCTCCAATGGCTTCCAATTAGAAGGAAGAACGTTCCAGACGGCCGCAGAAGTACATCTGAAAGCGCGCAATGACAGAGCGAACGTCTTTGTTCGATGGCCAGCCAAAAGCCGCCGCCGCTGCGAGGATGACCGGAGTGTCGCGTGATGATGTTTATGCCCCTTGACGAGATCAGCGAGGTATTGTGGTCCATTTGTGGCGAGCACTTTGTGTGTCTACTGAGTTCGCCCTTATAATAATGTATTCGTTCGGAAACCAGAATTGAGGGATGACGTTGGAAATGTCTGCAGGGGGCACCGATTATTGCCGCACCGAACGCCACAGCAACAGCTTCAACAACAAACGCTCAGAAACCAACGCCCTTCAATTATTATTATTATTATTATTTCCCCTCCTTCTAAGCCCGGCAACCCAGTGGTAGAGTGTAAAGGGTTTGTTAATTAACATCGGACCACATTTCTTGCAAGTGGCATCTTGTCCTTCCTTGCCATGGGCAAAAATTTAACTTATTATGATGATGGTGATAATGAACATTTTAGGGATATGCTGACACGGTGAAACGGTTAGCAAGCTGGGATTTCAAGTCACAGATTAAATAACACATCCCAGCATTGGCAGTTGAAAATAATAGTGCAGATTTCTTTAATCTTTGTCCACACAACAGTTATTCGATCGGCAGGCAACGTGCTGTTGGATAAACTGTAAGTAAAACTCACCTGTTGTTCCAAGACGTCTGGCCATCGTGGAAGAGTAGGCCAACTACCCTCTGGAGGGACTCTGCCTCGAGCTCACTCTCTAGTGGAGGCTCCTCTGCCAGCAGTGGCCTGCACCTTTACCTTTATTATGATGACGGTGCATAATTCCGACTTGAACCGCGTTTCACTGAGTGGGTGCCTTTTTAAATGCCAACGCAGGATCATAAGGCGAAGATAAAGGACTCCATATGGAATTCATGAAGCTGGACGTATCTCAAGGACACGTTTTTCTCAAAGTCATAAATGTCATAAATCACACCACATGAAACAAGTGCGGACCCGTTGCACCCATCGCCACTGCAAAACAAAAGAAAAACAACCCTTGTCCACAGACTCCCAACTTGTGAGAACTTCAGTTGCGCTCGAATAACGAACGGCCTTTAGACGTCTGCAGTCAAAACACCGAACGTCGATTAACACAAAGCAACAGTGGTCATAACGAGAACCATCTGTCTCTAAACCTCTGACCTCTGTACTCAACAGATATGCCCTCCTTAAGCCAGTCCAACCCAATCACACCCCCCCCTTGCAAACCTCTAACAATCGTCTACGGTCCCGTGCACGGGCACACGCGGGGCCCTATTGAGAAGACGATCATCGCGGTTGTCCGCAGAGGTCACTGGCCATCGGAGCAAAGTACAACGAGCGGGTCAAACACGCACGCATTTGTTCCGTCCAATTAGGACACCTTTGGGTGTGACCTCGAGCATGCGACGAAGTCGGTTTAAATCGCGAGGAGCGTTCCGTGCGGCCAGTTTTGAACTTAACGAGAGACGACCGTAATTGCTTCCAGCCTTCACTCTAGCGCAGGCCCCGAGGCGTAAAGGCTCACGCACGCGCGCCCACGTTTGCTCATGCACGCGCACGCACGCTCACGCACGCGCACGCACGCTCACGCACGCGCACGCACGCGCGCGCACGCACGCACGCGCGCGCACGCTCACGCACTGCGTACGCGCTACGCGACACTTTGGTGATTCGGGGCGCTTCTGACCAAACTCCACTTTCGCTCTGCGGTTTGGTTCCAATCAACGTTAATCGCGGCGAAAGTGGCCGAGCGCTGTGGGTGCACAGCCGGGGGTTTGTAAAGTGCTGCTCGCCAGCGCATATTGCGGGGATGTCCACTGCTCATTGTGCGGTGGCGTGGCCAATATCACGCCACTCCCTTACCACATTTGCTGATTTGTGCCACACTGCACCAGATATTCAACGTAGACTTGGCCACCCTAGCGGACATCCGAGCAATTTTCAGATACCTGTCACCCAATCACCCTGAATGTGCCCAATATTGTCAGATCTCAGGAGCAAAGTGCCATTGAGCCCTGGTTCAATAACTGGATGGAAAGACGACATCGACATCCCGGGCGTTATAGGCTTGGGGCTGTGACGTTGCTAGGAAGGCCGAAGCAATGGAGTTGATATCGTTGGAAGTTTGGAGTATTCTCTCCTTGTATGTGCGGGGTTGTTTTCCGAGGTAGCTGAGTTTCATCCCACAAGCCGAACGCTCTTTACTGGAGTTTGAAATAACATCTCAACGCAGGGTCCTCTTGCAAAAGAGCAGCGAGACTGGGTGCGGCTATCCTGGATCAATAAAAGGCATCGTTATTTCCTTGGCTCTTGAACAAACAACAATACAAAAATAAAAAGGCATCAATCATCGGCATTTCTATTGATATCAATTCCTGCTTGAGTTGTACATCATAGCCAAGAATCAAAGTCAGGCTGCCCGGATTGTAGCCCAGCGTGTACGCACGTGTGAATGTTGAACTTCTTTCGCACCGTACGTAACCAACCGCGCTAATTGGAGGTGTGGGGGAAGGACAACAAACTGAACACATGAAGCGTAGTTATAAAGAAATTCGTTTTCCATCCAGATGATTTTAAAGTGGATGGCTCCAGTGGTGTCCTCATATCGGAAGGGAAGAGCGTTCCAGACGGCCGCAAAAGCGCAGTGACCACCGCATCTTTGTTCGATGTCCAGCAGCCAAAAAAGCCGCTGCTGCGAGGGTGACCGGGAGTTCGCGTGATGGTTTACGCTCCTTGACGAAGTCAGCGAGGTATTGTGTAAGTAAACCACCATACCATGACTCCAAAAGGGGCCGTGCATAAATTACGTCACGCACCTAGGGGGG
>JAAXLI020003003.1:0-11665 GCA_014621495.2 Entosphenus tridentatus | reverse complement strand
TATATACACACAGGAAGTAAGCGTGTATATACACACAGGAAGTAAGCGTGTATATACACACAGGAAGTAAGCGTGTATGTTGAACTGCTTTCGCACCGTACGCAGCCAACTACGCTAATCGGTTGGCTTTCTGTTAAAATGAAATCGTATGTTCCCCATTGCAGCAGTGAAGGCCACCTCTGTGTTCTTTGTGTATCGTAGAGTAACGTCACCCGGAACGCGCCCGAACTCGTCACATCTCGCAAGCTAAGCTGGGTTAAGCCTGGATAGTGTCTGGATGGGTGACCATGGGGGCAGTGGCGGGGCAGCGCAGCAGCGGTAGCGATTATTGTTCTACGCTGCTCGCCTTTTCCAACCTGACCAACGTGGTGAAGTATGGTCAAGTGACCCCCCGTTGAAATGCAAGCACTTTCCACACAAATGTATGGCATACAGACACACACAAAGACAAAGATCCCCCATATAGCTTTAACAGACTGTTGGGACAAGTGCTGTTAGCGAGCACCTATGAAGGCCAGCACGGCACACGAGAGGGTGGGTGGCCAGGACCACGCCCGGCCGCCTTTGTCTCCCCAGTGGTGATGTTTACACACCGCAACAAGTACTAATTTGAGGCTGAGTCGACCTAGGGGAGGCCCAGGACCGGTTCATATAATCGTCACAGGGTGTTGGCCGTGAGCTGGAATCGAATCCGGGTCGCCAGGTTCGTAGCGTGGCACGCTAACCGCTACCCTACCGCTCCCCACCCGCATCACAAAGACGCACACACAGACTGACACGCACACACTGACACACACACATACTGACACACACTCACACACACACACTCACACACACACACTGACACACACACACACACAGACGCACACACACACACTGACGCACACACACAGACGCACACACACACACTGACACACACACAGACGCACACACACACTGACACACACACACACACAGACGCACACACTGACACACAGACGCACACACACACAGACGCACACACACAGACACACACACTAACACACAGACGCACACACACACACTGACACACACACACTGACGCACACACACACTGACACACACACACACACTGATGCACACAGACGCACACACTGACACACAGACGCACACACACAAACTGACGCACACACAGACGCACACGTCTGACACACACACACTGACACACACAGACACACACTGACACACACAGACACACACTGACACACAGACGCACACACACACTGACACACAGACGCACACACACGCACACATACACAGACACACACACAGACACACACGCACACACACGAGTTCTCTCGCCTCATCTGCACGCCGTTAGCTTTAGGGTCCCTGGGCCGCGGGCGGCCGTGGCCCTAACTCGGCACAGGCGCTTATGACCGTCGCGGGCGCACGCGGTGGTGGTGGGGGAGCCGCGCTGTTATTAATTTGACACAATTTGCCAAATTGTGGGTAATTTCCAAATGTGGAAAAATTGGAGCCACGATACCGGCAAACAATGGGCTGCTCTTGAGAGATGTCTCGCTGGTGTCAATTCTCCACCGCAGTCTCTCGCGCGCCGTGGACCCCGCGAGCGCACGCGGGCACAGGGCCGCTGTTCACGCGAATACAGGTTGCGTGGACTGTACGGGGAGACTTTTTTCGCGCCGTACGTGGCCAACCGTGCCAGTCGGAGGCGCGGTCGTTGGCGTTGCTTCGTCCGTGTCCACACGTTGGCGCGTTTCAGGTTGACTCAAGAGGCCAGGCTGAGTCTCGTCTGGCGAGAGCGACCTGGGGCTCACCAACAACGTGACGACAAAGCAAATAGAAGTCGGGATACAAAAACAACCGCGCTGAGAGAGGAGAAATCCAAAGCGGTGCACGACCATAATCAACATTTCATTGGGACGCATTTCCCGTGACTTAAGTTGGCTCGGACAAACTACTTCCAAGAACCGATGGGAGTAAAAGTTGAGATGAGCCTTGGAGGATCGTGTCGAAGCACAGGGCGAGAGCCACCACCGCTGCTTTCCTCTGATTGGCGGAGTCGCACCTCGCCCACACACCAATTCACGTCGACCACGCGGCACTGAACGCCGACCTCGTTCCGCAGCTCGCCGCTTGCGAGCGGCCGTGCCGCGTGGCGGAACCGCGCGCGTTTTGTTTTTTGCCAGGGAAACCGGAGCCTCGGCAGGTCTTCTGCCCTGCCTCTGCTGCACGGTAACGTCTATTTACGATGTGCAGTTGAACCCGGGGGCTCTCCTGGCGGGGATGTAGGGGGGGGTAGCGAAGCGTCGCGGTGCTCGCTGAGAGCGCCCGATTGTGCGGCCCCGTCTTGCTGGCCGGCCACGGCCGCATTATTGTGTTACGCTAAGTCAAAAGCCATGCTCGCGACGTTTCGCCTTCACGACAAAGGAGTGATTTGTGTGTTTAACGCGTTTAATCCGCGTCCAATTTAGCACCACATGGATCGCGTAAATATTTTGCAGCTGCCGAAGCGTTCGCCTCGCGCCAGTGGTTCAGCAGCCGCGCGAGCAACGCAGCCGCGGCGTGCGCAGAGCCCTCTGAGGACGCGGCGTGAAGCACGCGGGAGACGACGACGATGACGTGCCACCGGCTTGGTCAGATGCCACGGCGGTGTCCGCATCCCTCGGCCCGCCAGGCGGCGGTCCGTGGGGTCGGTGTTGTTTGCAAAGGGAGAATCTGCACGGCTGCGGTTACTTGAAGGAGGCAAATGATCGCCCGACTATTTAGTTGTGGACAGTTGAAAAAAAAAGAAATAGTGCACGGGTTATAGAACAGGATCACAATGGCCTGCTGTTGTGGAATAATGCACCAGGTCTTTAAGAGCCAATTTAGAGCGGATGATGAATGATGGTAATTACTGGACAGCTTATTAGGCAGCTGCAGGAGTTGAACCATTAACTTCTTGGAAACTGGCTTAGCAATGAGCGTGGGCATCACACACCGCGGAAAAAATGTGTGGAGTAATAATCAAGTTTCGCGGCTATTTATTGCCCAAATTTAAACGAAAATTAGTGGAACATTTCACCGACTTGACGCAACGAGTCGCCTTAGATAGGCCAACGACCTGCTGGATGCAATTTAGATCTCAAACTGCCAGCATGGCACGCCAGGCGTGAGCGGGCCCTGCCGATTCCTCTACCCGAGTGGGAGGTGAGGCGAGCGTGCATCATGAATCTATCGATGCACCACACTTTGTACATGAAGGTCATGTTGTATATTAGTATCGTTGTTTGTGTCTGCCATCAGCAGCCATGTTCTCTTCATGACTGGATGAGGGTATCTCAGCACGTGGATGGTATCGGCTGCACAGTGCTGGATGACAGTGGACGGCTTGACGCGCCCCCCACTGGGTGGGCGAGCTGACAGATGCGCGCGCCGCTTCAGGAAGTCGCCGCTTCCGCGTGGATTCTGCTGGCACAGCGGGTCGCGGGGCGCGGCGCGAGCTGGGTACGTACCACCCCGCCGCCCCCCCCCGCCGGGGGGCCCCCCCCCCGCCCCCCGCCCCCCGTGTCCCCCGCCCCCCCCCCCTACCCGCAGGGCCCCCCTGCCCGCGGGCCCCCCAGCAGGCCCCCCCCCCCCCCGCATGGGTGCACACTGCGGGCGGGACAGAAATAGAGGAGGGGAAGGAAGGAAGGGCCGCTGTTTATACCCAGGTGTTGAAAGGGGAGGAAAGAAAGGGGGCCGCTTCATGAATGCTTGGGGTCCCAATCTGAACGCCGGGGCGCTCGCTCGATGCTCTGCGACGATGAACGCGGGGTCGGCTTAGCGGCGCAGAGCAGGCCGCGACGTCTCCTCCCCATATTTTTCTCTACACGTGCAGAGTAAACATGTGTCGTGTCGATGAGGCGGGAGAAACGATCCTTGAGGAGGCACCTTCTTTATTGACACTCTTAGGTTCAGCTTCGTTCCTTCCAAGTCGTACAGCCCAGCCTAGACACAACCCTGACCGCGTTACACTGACGGCATCGACCGAGACAGCCAACAACCGTCTGTTACCGAGTGAAGGTGGCAGCGACGAAGGCGGCGAAGACGACAGTGACGTCTAAACGAGTCCACTTCCCACAACCGGCAGCCAGGAGCTCTCGCTCTCTGCTGCTTTTATCCTACTCGCCCTGGCCGCGCCTCCCTTCTCGAACCCACGAGCAGGTTCCAGGGGCCTTCCATGTAACCCTTGCCCCAAGTTCCTCCGTCCTGCCGGCACACACAGCCGTGTATATGCTCGACGGCGTGTGCGATAACTCTCCACCGCCGTTTCCGCTGCTGGACAGCAGTCGGCGCTGTGTCACTACACATGTATTACGTGTAACTTCAGCACCGCTGGGTTTCAACGCAAACTCTGGACCGGTTTCGACATTTGGTGTCTCGTCAGCAGAGTCGGGCTGGTGATGGCATCTTCTGGACTCGCGCTCCCATGGGGGGTGGCCTGTGGGCAGCTCGCCACCTGCGCTGCAGCCCCAGCTTCGGAGCAGAGGGGACCGCCAGGAGCTGCCGTGGTTTTTGCGAAGTGCCCAAAAAGTAAACCGGTAAACAAACCGGTTACCGGTTTGCCCGCACATGGAGACATGTCGAGAGCGATTGCGTGCCATACCGCCTGCACCGCCTGAACTGAGAAACGAAGGCCAGGTGGACCCCCGCTGCCGTGAGGTTTATGTTTGTGTGTGCCAGTCGGTGCGTTCACTACTGGGGTGCCACGGTGGTGAGATGCTAACTACCTCACCTGGTATACAGGAGAGGTAGTTAACATCTCTAACGCCTATATATTTGGAGTTTGCATATTCTCCCCGTGGTCGCGTGGATTTTTCTCCAGGTCCTCCAGTATTTCCCTTCACATTTAGAAACATGTGTTTAGACTATTTGGCTGTTTTGAATGTCCACATGAAAAGCCACTCCATTGAGTTATCATTTGTGGCTATGCCACTTCTGAAAAAGAGCTTTTTAGCTCAGTGGGCCTTACTTGGTAAAATAAAACATAGTTTAATATTGACCCCATTTCTACTTCGATTGGTGACCAGTTCCTATTCCTGTCAAATCCGGTAACCAATTCTGAAAATGGTTACCTAATTGAGTTTGTGCTCTAGATGACAGCGCATAGCTCCAGGATAACAAGTCTATGCATCAACATGCATGCTTATTTCCCGGCCTGAGCTAAACAGATTGACGATGCTGCTGCTGCTGGTGATGATGGTGATGATGATAATTATCATCCATACGAATGAATGTTTTTGCCTGTGGAATGAAACAAAGGGGACTGAGCAGAAAGCTCACGAACACGGCTCCTCAACACTGCCGAGAGGTTCCCTACAGTGAGCTACGTAGTGAATACAAGAAACTGCCATCACGAGAGTGGAACGGAGTTCAAAATAACTCGCAAACTAACACCCTCCTGTGAACGACCCAATGCAAGAAGATTCCTGGGTTTGATCTTCCACGAAGTTTACGGTCCACCACAAACCACATCCACACAAATCATGGCATATGCGCGGATACCTGATGCACAAATAGAAAATTAAAAACTCCCCAGTAGTGTGCGACTGTGGTCATCCAGAACAGACGATGCAACGTATCACGATGCAATGCCCGATCCACAAATACGAAGGAGACATCACGGCGGTGATGATCCACTCCGCTGGCTCCTGACGCAGTTGTCTGGCTTGACCACCTGCATATGAAATTGTCGTTGATGCTCTGCATCTACGTCAGCTGTACAGAAGAGGAAGACGCGGAATTGTAATTCAACTCGGTGATGGACTTCCCACCCACGATGTGACGAACCACAATCATCACCCATAAATGTATCACTCCATCTCTCCACGTGCTCGCTCTCTCTCCCTCTTTGTGGGATCGGTTTTTCGTGAAGAACTCTGCCTGTCGCCTGATGAGGCTGGTTGTTGTAATTAGCGGTGAAACGTCACAGGACTCGAATTGTAAATGTTGTGGGTTTACTCTCCCAACACACAACCTTTGTACTGAACTAGTAACGAATTGGCACGTTTTGTTCACGTGACAAACCTTACTGATTTGCTGTGTCGGGTGGTGGTGGGTTTCACGACACATTCATAATTACGATATCTAACACAAAAACCTATATTACGGTGAAGAACTATTTTTTCCCTTTTATATATTTGTATTATTTTCACGAATATTCCTTCCATCAAGTCGCGCGGCCAGAGTCACTACGTGTGACCACAGTGTCTCCATTGTTGTTTGTACCCCGATCATTGTCCGGTCTGTCCACGCGGGGTTGTGTGCACGGGCCGCGAGCGCGAGTAGACGTGTTTATGATATTCAATGTGTCGTGTTCTGTGGTAGGGGATTTAAAGGTTTGGGAGGGATTGGATTGCACTCTCCGCGATGGCCGATCGAGACCCCGCCTCCACACCTGGGCCGGCCGGATTCATTCAACGGCGATGGCTGCGGATGGCGGCCTCCGCCACCACCACCGGCCTTGGTCAATCCACTGCTGGATGGAAGCGTCTCCAAGCCGCCACCACGTATCATGATCCTGCGATTACGACAATCCGTCCAGCAGCTGCACGCGAAGCGATCTCATCGTCGCTCCGTCTCTTCCGCGGACGTACTTTCGGACGCGTTCCGTTCCTTGGCTGCCGCTCCGTGATTATCGTGGGCTGTCGTCCCTCCGAGGGACGTGCCCTGCCCATGCCCACTTCTCTTCACAGTTTCCATGATGCCCTGAACCTGCCCGTGTGTCCTCGAATTCGCGTGCTCCTCCCGTCTCTCGGTGCAATCCCGAGCGTGCATCACTCCACGCTTGATCTTTTGCGCACTTTTTCAGTTTGTCTTCGAAGTTCGCCGTTCACGGCCGCGGTGTTTCTGATCCAATCGTCACAGCGCGTGGTGATGCGCACCGACTGAGCCCTCTCCCTTCTCTCCCTTCTCTCCAGGCCCATTGCTCTGCTACGTTCATTGCCAAGTCCACTTCGCGTCACACGGCACAAGACGCTCATCCAGCCTGAGCTCCCGGGGGAGGAACCCCCCCCCCACCCCCCTCAGTCTCAGCCGCACAAGATCCCGTGCAGCTGCACGGAGTGACGCACTGATACTGGACACGCTTTTCCGTGTGCTCTGTGCGTGTCTGTAGATGTGTGCGTCTGTGCTGTGTTTATGTCTGGATATAGATGTGTACGTGTGTGCTGTGTTTATGTCTGTATATAGATGTGTACGTGTGGTGTGTGTATGTCTGGAAATGTGTACGTGTGTGCTGTGTGTATCTATGTACGTGTGAGGTGTGTGTCTCTGTAGATGTGTGCGTGTGAGGTGTGTGTGTGTAGATGTGTGTGATGTGTGTATATGTAGATGTGTGTGTTGTGTGCTGTGTGTATCTATGTACGTTGAGGTGTATATCTGTAGATGTGTACTTGTTAGTCAATGCGATTCCATGCCCTGCAGGCCGATGCCATTTGCCATCTGAACCTGAACCAAGCCGCGAGCCACAGCCCCCCGCGCTGAGAGGCACGAGAGCGAGACCACGCAATGGTCACACACGTAGCGCGCGTCCCAGCAAGCCGGTCCGTAGCGAGCAGGGGGGCAGGGGACAGGGGGAGCAGGGGGACGGGGGACAGGGGGACAGGGGGGCACAGGGGACAGGGGACAGGGGGAGCAGGGGGACAGGGGGACGGGGGGACAGGGGGGCAGGGGGGCACAGGGGACAGGGGACAGGGGGAGTAGAGGGACAGGGGGACAGGGGGAGCAGGGGGACAAAGGGAGCAGGGAGAGCAGGGGGACAGGGGGGGCAGGTGTTCGTGTCTCGACCCCGAGCACAGGTGGCGTCGGCGAGTGAATGAGCTTCACGTGTGAACGGACAAGCAATCGTGCCCGTATCGCCAAATGAAATCACTTTCAATGGATGTTTTCAAACTAATTTGATATATAAACTCGTGCGGCGCAGTGAAAAAGGGCCACTGCCTGAAATAATCATGATAATACTTCCATTTTATAGCGGATTTTCAACAAGGATCTCAAAGTTCTGTACAGAACACCGCAGCATCAGCGGCGAACACTCAGCCAAAATATTATTAGATTATAATCAGTTTAGTAAATTAACTTAACTTTCATAAGTTGAAGCGTATAAATCGGGTTTAAGGCGTAAATGTCACCCATTCTCTATGTAGTTCCCCTTTGAAGGCGGTGTTATTGACACAAGAGTTATGGTTTGCTCATTATAAAGCACCTTGAGAAAAACGCACGTTTTAACTAATTATTAATACAGAATTAATATGCAGTTCATTTTCCTTTTCCCAATATCTGTCCCTTCACGTAAAAAACAACCATTGTTTTGTTTAAACATCACTTCAGTCACGCAGCCTGCTGGGAGGGAATAATCCAAATAGTATCATCACATCTTCGTATCCGCTTTCCTACAACGTTCAAGATCCATCTGTAGACTCGCGACTTCTATAAGCTGCTGCTGCTGCAGTAGCAGGCAGCCCGCCGTCACTGCGGCAAGGTGATCAACAACAACAACAACAAAGTGACTCCCCAGCTCCGCTCAGTGGCCTGCCGACTCCACACCACCCCCAGTGGCGAGCGCTCCCCCACCGCCACCACCGCCACCACGAGGCCGCCCTGTGAACCAAGAGGGGGTGGGGGGGGGGTGCGATTCACTCATCGGGAAATCTTTTTCTCAGTCCCCTACGCTAACAAGATGTTGAAGTTGGCCGAAATACAACCACGGATTAACTTCATAAAGTTATTACGATTCATAATAGAGGGTTTGTTGGGTTAGATCGCTGAAGTATAAATGTGTCGGTCACCCGACACCACTCGACACTGCTAAACATGACTGTACTCAATTTGTAAATTTAATTATATTTCACATTTATATATCGCCCTTTCCAGGGCGCTATTGTGGATTTACTTTCCAACACACCGTTGGGATGAAGTAGTAACGGATTGGCACGTTTTGTTAACGTGATAAACCTTACTCATTGGCTGACGGGTGGTGGCGGGTAAACGACACACATATAACCCCCCAGAAAACGCTTTTGTTATTAACAATATTGGTCGCGAAAGCCTACGTGTCAAATTAGTATTATTGTTGATTAAAGAATCGCCGAACGCGAGCTATTTCTTAATCTCCCAGCCCACGGGACTTGGGGGCTGAATGTTTCTCGGCGGCTTGCGTTGTTTTTAACGCGGCAATCCTTGGCCCGGTGCCGACACCGAGAGGGCCACACTCGAGCGAGGCAAGGTGCATCCTGTTTAAGGAACGCTCCTGCCGGCCTCTGGGCTACTGCCTTGCACAAGTTTGCCGGCCCCCAACCCACGTGTGACAATTTAAATGTCACCCTCCGCGCAAAACCGCAGGAGCCGCGCCGCAGTCGTGGAAGTTGATGGTGGTCGGTCGCGTAAGAAAAAAAGAATCGACAGCGATTGTCGTCAAATTTAAACTCCCGAGCGCGACGAGTGGAGGGAGATGTGGGGATGTGATGTGTATAGAGATGTGGAGATGTGGAGGGAGATGCGATGAGTGCAGGGAGATGTCTGTCGGAGGGAGATGAGTGGAGGGAGATGTTGCATGCGGACATCACGGCAGTGTCACCGTGATGAGAGCGCTCGAGGCTTGACACGTGAATACTGAATGACAAATGAGACGAGGTTTTACCCTTTCTGGCAATAAAACAGTTGTTCAGATGTCCAAACACCAAATAGAATCTTGATGCAAGGAATCGAGTCTGCATTCACCACACGCACTTGTGGTGTACATGCAAACAAACGCGCTCTGATCATAATTTAGGCATTGCCTTTGAAACTCATTGGCCTACACCAGAGACAGCCTTCTTTATGGCCTCGTGTCACCAGTGTCAGACCAGAGAACGCTCAAATGCGAACGGTACAGAGACAATGCCACTATCAGAGCGTTTATAGCTCGGGGTGAGCAGCTACATCACGGGACGTGGATATTGTATGCATGCATATGTTCTTTATTAGGTGTCCTCTACACACATTGCAGCAATTGTTCTTATATGACCCTCGACACACGCGGGCGCTTGGGTGCAGTGGCGGGTCCAGGGAGGCAGGGTTGCTAAGCCCCCCTTCAAACCTCGGAATTTTTTTTATTGATGTGTGTTGAACTTCTGGCGCACCGTACGTAGCCAATCGCGCTTATCGGAGGTGCGGGGGCGGGGGGACATCGAACTAAACACACAACCAGCAAGTCTAAGGAAATTAGTTTTCAGTATAGACTTGATGTTTTATAGATTTTATATTTACCACAGAAGCACATTGGACTTTGTTTTAATATGTAGAGCTCTATTTAAATAAATAAATATTGGGCCCGCCCCTCTTGGGAAGTTTCAAGATGCGCCTGTGCTGCTTTGCTGTATACGGCACCGTAGAGACTAAACAATGGACATTTAAAAACATCGAAGGCCTAGCAAGAAAACGTGTATATTTGCCAAGAGGCATTACATGTTTATTGACATAGGACCCTGTGTGTGAGTGGTTGTGGGTGGGTGAGCATGTGGGTAGGTATGTGGGTGAGTGATCGACTCGGATTCAAACGAGTGCCTGGTGCGGTGTGTAAACACCGCCACTGGGGAGACAAAGGCGGCCGGGCGTGGTGCTCGCTAATGGCACTTGCCACAACATTCTGGGGGATCTTTGTCTTGAGTGATTGTGTGGCTGATGAGGCAAGTGCTATGAGTGAGCAGCACCTGTGAAGGCCGGGACGGACCACGTGGTGTGGGCGGCCAGACACCTCGCCCCGACCACGTTTGTTTCCCCAGTGGTGATGGTCACCCACCGCACCAGATATTGAACTCTAGTTTAAGGCCGAGTCGACATAGGGGAGCCCCACGACTGGGCTCCAAGTGTGTGTGGGTGAGAGTGTGGAGCTCGAGTGGAGCGGTTAGTGCACTTCACTACGAACCCGCTCACGGCCAGCACCAGTGACGGTGATCTGAATCGGTACTGGGCCGCCCCTAGGTTGACTCAGCCTCAAATGAGAACCTGGTGCGGTGTGTAGTAAACATCGTCACTGGGGAGACAAAGGCGGCCAGGCGTGGTGCTGTCCACCCAGCCCCTCGTGCGCCACAGTGCCGGCCTTCATAGGTGCTCGCTAACAGCACTTGCCCCAACAGTCTGCGAAGGCTACCCGGGGGATGTTTTGAGTGCCACACCGAGGGTGGCCGGTAGCATTGTGACTGCGACCCCAAAAGCAATGAGAGGCGCCTGTGCATTGCTGCGTCAGATTTTCATCGCCGTTTCATCCTCGGTTGTTCGCCTGTCGCGTTATAATAATTAATCTATAACATAGGGTAAAGCAGAGTCCGCGATAACACGTGAGATGTGTACACAGGCTGAACAAAGACCGAGGTGCGTGGGTAGCATCCAGAAGCATCCAGCAGCATCCCAATGCCTCGTGTGATGATGCTACGCCGAGGCAGCCGCACGACCGCTGATTCCTACTCGCGTGACGTATTTCGTTCACGCGATCGCGTTATATTCAATTCGCGTTATAAAAACACCACGCGTTATAGGAGAACAGACCGTAGGCTTCGATGTTGCGAATATTTATGATTGACGTGCAAACCAGAGGGCCCCTTGTCTTTACGCTAACAGCGCTCTACGTCCTCACGAATGACGATCGGGCATCCTCGAGAAGGATGTAGCCCCCCCTCCC
>JAAXLI020003001.1:0-11669 GCA_014621495.2 Entosphenus tridentatus | reverse complement strand
GTGTGGAGGGGAGTAGAGTGAGATGAGAGGGGAGAGGTAGGAGAGTGCTAACCTCTGCCCCACCGCCCCCACCACGTCGCAGTTAAAGTAATTGCGATGCGCGGTCAATGATGGGAGCTCCGCACATCTCCACTGGAGCTCGTGCGCGACAACCCACGTGGGACGCGACAGCTCTCAGCCCGCGAGCCTCCGCTGCTGGGAGAAGGTCACAAAGACAAAGATTCCCCGTATAGCCTTAACAGACTGGTGCTTGGGGCAAGTGCTGTAATGAGTATCATGTGAAGGCCGGCACAGCACTCGGGAGAAGGTCACGCACACAGACATCAAAAACAAAGGTCCCCCGTATAGCCTGTAACAGACTGTAGGGGCAAGTGCTGTTAGCGAGCACCTATGAAGGCCGGCACAGCACACGAGGGGGTGGGTGGCCAACGCCACGCCCGGCTGTCTTTGTCTCCCTCGTGGCGATGCTTACACGCCGCACCGGGTACTCATTTGTGGCTGAGTAGACCTAGGGGAGGCCCAGGACCGGTTCAGATAATCGTCACTGGTGTTGGCCGTGAGCGGGAATCGAACCCGCCTCGCCAGGTTCGTACCGCAGCTCGCTAACCCCCCTAGCAAGCCCGAGCCGGGGATTCCCGGCCACGGCACGGCTGATATTGCCATCGGCTGACAAAAGCAGCAGCTCTCAGTCCCGCGAATTACAGATGCCAATCTCAAGTGCGGGATGGAGAAGCGTGGCCACGGCACGCGTTTGGCAGGGGGCACCGCGAAAATCGATGCCCCGCAGAGACCACGGCGAAGCGTCGGTCGGGGAGCGATTCGTGATCCTTCGAGGCATTCATCTCATCATGCGAAAGACAACGGGGTGTCCGACTGTCAATGCCCCATCTTTCTTAGACGACGAGAACCGACGGAAACATGAACCGCAGGATTGCTTAAATGGGCGTCATGTCGCCCGGTATTGGCCAGAAGAATCATCGAGGCGTTTAACAAGAACGCAGAGGTTGTGCCGCTGTACGCTGCTGCTGTGCTGGTCACAAACAGCGGCATCCGTGCACGAGGGCATCACGGCCCATCGTATTTCTCCGGGATGAATAAAGATTACCGAGTGTGAGACCCACTTGCCGTAGTGGCCGCTCACACTAACGCTGCGGTGGTTGTGAGCAATTGCAATGGGGGAAGAGGCCGATACCAATCGGCTGTTACTGCTGCCCCCCCCCCCCCTATGCCTTCCACGCATCTCACCACACTGCACATACAATGCCCCATCGGCCTTGTCCAGACCACCTGCGCAAGAGATGAACTTGCGGCCGCTATTGTGATTCCAACCACCAACGGGCTACATTGAAATAGGGACAATTGTGGGCTGGTTTAACACGTAGGCTTTCACAACCAATATCATCCGTAAATACAGGTTTTATTGGGTTAGATCGCGTAAATATAAATGTGTCGATAAATCCGCCACCACCCGACACAGCCAATTAGTCAGAGTTGTCACGTAAACGGAACGTGCCAATTCGTTACAAGTATAGCACACCGGTGTGTTGGAGAGTAATTACAACTAAATCTGGCTGTTGCCTGATGAAGCTCGTTGTAATTACTGGCGAAACGTCGTACTCAGATTGTAAATGTTCTGTTTAAGTGACAAACCTTACAAATTGGCTGTGTCGGGTGGTGGCGGTTTTAACGACACCTTTATATATTTACGCGATCTAACCAAAATAAAACTGTATTGTGAACTGTAGGCTAAGTTTCGTCCTCGTTGAGGATCATCAGTCCGGTTATAGCCATCGATGTTCGCCTTCGCCAAACTATGCCCTTGCTCCCCCCCCCCATCGCCGCAGTCGCCAGATCATTGCTCCTTGGACAGAAGCTTCACATCACTCTGCTGTCCGGATATGAAACTCTCTGTCGGCGAAATCACTGATTCTGGGCTTTTAGTCCTTCAAATGTCGAGCACCACACTTAGCATCTCCTAACTTCACGCACGCGCCTTGTAGGGACCGAGTCTTTGAGCTGCAGTGAACAAATGATTATGCCGATTAGATCAGTGTTTCTTAAAACTTTACTGCAGCCTTTGCACTCCTTTGGTGCTGAATCGTAAAAACAATGTATAATGTTAATACATAGGGTTTGTTGAAACAGAGTAGTTGTACTCAGATGCCCGTGCTTCATTTGTGTTTCGATGATTTACCTTCAAAACAAAAATCTGGCCATGTCTCGCACCCCCATAAAGGGCATCTCGCACCCCCAGGGGGTGCAGTGTGCACTTAAGAAGAAGAACCACTGGCTAAGATGTACTCATGTCGGATATGGCTGTTTGTTCACAATTCACCCCAATAAACGAAATAAGCCCCCCCTCGCCCCCCCTCACAGAGAGATCGTTAGATCTTCACTCTACCCATCTGTGAAACAAATCGCCTTATTTTCCAATGATGCCCTGGCCGCGATAAGAATGTCGCGGCAAATACCACATGCACTGAAGTCTTCTTATCATCATGATCGTCGTCGTCCGCGTCGCCGTCGTCGTCATCATCGTCGTCGTCGGCGGCGGCGTCGTCATCGTTATCGTCGGCATCGTCGGCGTCATCGTCGTCATCGTCTGCATCGTCGTCATCGTCGTCATCGTCAGCATCGTCGTCATCATCGATGACGGCGGCGTCGTCATCGTCATCATCGTCGTCGTCATCGTGGTCCGCGTCGTCGTCGTCGGCGTCGTCAGCGTCGTCATGTACGTCGTCGTCTGCATAATCGTCGTCGTTAGCGTCATCATTGGCGTTGTCGTCATCGTCGGCATCATCATCGTCCGCGTCATTGTAGTTGGCTTCGTCGTTGTCGTCGTCATCGGCGTTGTCGTTGTCGTCGGCGTCATCGTCATCATCGGCGTCATCGTCGTCATCGTCGGCGTTGTCGTCGTCAGAGTCGTCATTGTCATCGGCGTTGTCGTCATCATCGTCGTCGGTGGCGGCGTCATCGTCATCAGCGTCATCGTCGTCGTCGGTGATGGCGGCATCGTCATCGTCATCGGCGTCATCATCGTCATCATCATCGGCGTCATCGTCGGCGTTGTCGTCGGCGTCATCATTGTCATCGGCGTTGTCATCGTCATCGTCGGCGTTGTCGTCAGCATCGTCATCGTCATCGGCGTCATCATCGTCGTCGTCATTGGTGATGGCGGCGTCGTCGTCGTCATCGGCGTCATCGTCGGCGGCGTCGTCATCGGCATTGTCGTCATCGTCGGCGTTGTTGTCGTCATCAGCGTCATCGTCGTCGTCGGTGATGGCGTCGTTGTCGTCATCGGCGTCATCGTCGGCATTGTCGTCGGCGTCGTCATTGTCATCGTCGTGATCGGCGTCATCGTCGGCGTTGTCGTCGGCGTCATCGTCGTCATCGGCGTTGTCATCATCATCGTCGTTGGTGGCGGCTGCGTCGTCGTCATCATCGGAGTTGTCGTCATCGTCAGCAGCGGCGGCGCCGTCGGCATCATTCAACGTCGCGAGCCTCAACGAGGGTGGTCAAGGATAAACAGATGACATTGCCACCGTTATTACCGTTACAGCTGGAGCAAGGGGGGTCAACGCATCCACTTGTGGCGAGACGCGGCTGTGTGAGTGTGCGTGTGAGTGTGCGTGTGATGTAGATGGAGCATGGTGGGTGGGAGGCCCTCTGCGGTGTCGCTGCCCGTAATGGGGTCGTCGCTCTCCCTGTACCCGCTCGCCGTCGCTGCGTAAATGCGATTCGGATGAGAAGCGCGGAGCGGCCCGTGATCGAGCCGTGGATATTGAGTTCTGTTTTTTTTTTGGGGGGGGGGGAGGCGGTTGGTTGGGGTGTGGGGGGGGCGGCCCAATTCTAAACGGGGTGAATCTCCAGAATAAATATTAACCCCCGTCGTGCCTTTATCTTCCTTTCCCTCTCTCGCTCGATCTCTCTCGCGCTCTCCACTCGCTCTCTCTCTCTCTCTCACTCGCTCTGTGTCGGGAGCACTCAAAGCCCTGGCGTTATTATCGCTATGACCGTTATCCGGCCCCTGCACTTCGTGCCGTGGAGCGAGCGGGCTCATCATCCAAATGTTTGCGAGAACGATTCGTTGAGTCTATCAGGATGGAGTTTGTTTTATATTGCTATGTTTGATTATTGATAGTTATTTTGGGGGGTCGTATCGCTCAATAAATATGTGTCGTACACCCTCCTCCACCCGAGACACCTCCGATTCCCCTGCACCTCCGATTAGCACGGTTGGCTACATATGGTGCAAAAGAAGTTCAACATACGAACATACTACACTATTATACACTACACTATACACGACTATACATTACACTATAATACACTACACGATACATTACACACTACACTATTATACACGACATCGCTATACACGACACATTACCCTAACCTATACATTACATCTACAATTAGCACGGTTGGCTACGTACGGTGCGAAAGACGTTCAACATACACAAATACGTGTAACACGATCAACTCATCGGAATGCCGCACGTAGATTTTATGATAGTTGGGGGTTTACCCAGCTGATCATCCTGCCAAAGTCAATACAAATAATTATCTCCTTTGTGTGAATGTCTACAACGGTTGTTCTATGAATGTCGAATATTCACCACTCGCTCATGGCTGTAAAGAGGAATTTAGCAGCAATGTATTCGGACTATTCTCAAGAAATGTGAATGTAGGATGCATTTTTTTGCAACAGTTGTAAAACCAGTTTTTTAAATGGTTTTGGGTTCATGTTGAAACCGAATAATTTGTTTCCCAACCTCGATTTGTATGTTTTAGGACAGAAATTGCTAACAAAAAAAACAAAATGGCCACAATATGAAACTTCAAAGGCCCAGGGCTTCTGAACGGTGGGAGATGAAGCCATGGTCTTTGTGTTTCATACCGCTATGGTCAATATATCAGGGTGGAAAAGAATTATTTCAATGAAAATAGTTACGAGCATTTAAAGTTTCCCGTGGCAGCCATCTTTCTTTTTGGGGTGATTCTGGTCCTAAAATAATTGAAATATAGCACAGCAAGCAATTTGGTTTCAGCATACCCATATCTTTTGGCAAAAAGTGGTTGACCAACTTTTCAACGTTTTAGAATTGTGCCATAAAAACAACCAATTGTAATATAAAGCACTATAAAAATCTATATAAGATAAGCTTGTTTCATTTTCAGATGAAAGAAATCGTGGATCCAGTCATCCATCTGCAGCGGTCGACCCCATCGTCTCTTGATCTGTGCATCATTTGGCAAGAATCCGCACGTGATGTTACTCTTTGATCGAACATCACTAGGCCTCGGCCTCTGTGAAAGAGGCAACTCTACTGCGAGGCAGACATTGCCATTGAAACTACAAAAACACCATAGGCAGACTAGCAAAAACTTTCAAGACTGCTTCAAACTGCACAACCATCACTGGACTGGCATAAATCACGTAAAGGAAGCATTGAGAGATTAAAGAAACGTGACGAATCTCCCATCCAAAACTCCCTCTGTTCAAACAGCTGATGTTTCAATGCTTCAGATCTTCAGGGTTACGCATCCGTTCACAGCCAAACAGATTTCGAAATTTAACAGGTTATGTCGAGACACCGACATTAAGCAGACTGAACAAAAAAATCGTGCGTGTTGGTTTGTTGGCGGCAAGAACGCCGAGCAATTAAATTTCTGTCAGTGGCTTAAAAGCGCATGGAGCTTGTCACGTGTTCGCTAAGCGGGTGTTAATGATGATCTCATAACAGCAAGCAGCAGAAGTTTTTTTTCCAGCCACCCCCGAAAATTACCTGAAGGTTTTTTCTGAGACACGACAGGCGACTTCGAATTGCCACGAAAAAAAACTACACCAGACACATGTTGATTTAGCCACGAATTTGGCATGTTTTGGAACTTGATCAAATTTGTTCATGTGACCAAAACAAAAATATTCCGGACGATTGCAAGCATGTCATTCCAATATCCCTTTTCTCAGACGGAAATCAACACTTGAAGAGAAGTTTTTCATCCTTTTTTTTATCTTTGAATGCATTGTGCTGCGTGCTTCGGCTGCAGCTGATATGACATACAATAATTTTATCTATCAAATTCGGCCATATCCCGTTCTCTCAACGAGGCCGTGTATGGTCAGGAGTTGGATGAATGATTCACTATATTCCCTGCCTTCAAGTAAAAACAAATTTTTTTCTCCATGATCCATGTATCATTTAAACTGCGATCACAATTACAGCATAAATCCCATCGCGTCCTCTACGCTCGCGAACACGACTCAGCCTCTCACGGTGCCTTCCTCGCTCTGCGCCCAGTCTCGCTCTCTCGTTCTTTTCCCTCCTCGCTCCCCTTCACTGGAACCAACTCCTATTGCAGCACACATAGCGATCATCTTCACTACAACCTGCTTCCACTCCTCCCTTCATACCCATCTTTTCACCCATCCTGCCGTTACTTCCTCCCTCCACCACCAAGCTACGACCAGGCTTAACCCACCTCCCTCACTACACCTACTCCTATCACTACCCCAACCCCTATCACTATTTGAACCGGCCCTGGGACTCCCCTAGATCGACTCAGCCTCAAATGAATGCCTGGCGTGGTGAAAAATAATTCAATTTTACATCGCGCTTTTCATTCATGATCCCTAAGCATTGTACAACAACAACCGACATTCGCCACTAAGTGGCGGTGACGTCACCACGACGCTTGTGCCAGGCTATGTGCACGTTGAGGCCACGTGAAGTGTCGAACGCCAGCTGGCAGGAGGTCACGGGGCAGACCCAGGTCCCACGGGTCGACTGACTGAGACGATTGGCTGAAGCACCACCTGTGCCCCCTACTGTGCCAACTTGCTGTGCTTTAGCCACCCAGCACTCCACGCATTGTATTGAACGTTGCTTCTCCGCCTTCCGTTATTGTTGGAGGGCGACTGCCTCCAACTGCCCAGTAGCGTCCTTCACGAGCCTCCTCCACAGAGGCCAATCTTGACACCGCTGGTAGCAGTCATCGGCAAGTCCACTCAGCTCCACATCCTCCTGCACCACATCACTCCATCTCTTCTCTAGCACATGCCGCGCCCGTTTCGCCCCCTCTATCCGGCCGAACATCCCTTGACCGCACCCGTGCATCGATCAGCCTCCAATTGTATCAGTGCCAGATGGAAATTCCTCCGGTACATCCATCAAAGGCTTCACGAACTACGTGGTCGAAAATATGTTAAATAATATGGGAGCCAGAGGACATCCCTGTCGCACCCCAAGATGAACAGATAATGGCTCCGACTCCTGGCCACGTAGTTTTACCCGGGCACGCTCACCATCATGAAGGACCTTATTGATCGTGAGCAGAGAGTCAAGGACTCCGAAAGCACGAATAATAACCCAGAGTCCAGGCCTACTGATGGTATAATTGGCTTTGACCAGATCAATAATGCAGAGATGTAGGTCTTGTTGGAATTCCCTATACCTCTGCCGTAGCAGACGAACAGAAAATATGGCATCTGTGCAGGACTGCCTTTTCCTGAAACTGCATTGGGGCTCCGCAAACTTTTCCTCAGCGTGCCTGGCAAGGCGATGTTGAATAATCCTTGCGAGGACCTTTCCCGGCACACTGATGAGTGAGAAGCTCGTGTAGTTGTTACAGTCTGTGCGGTCCCTCTTCTTAAAGAGGGGGACCACCAGGGCATCCTTCCAATCCTGCGGAACCCATCCAGTTGTCCAGACTGTTGTTATGATGTTATGTAGGGCAGTCCGTGCACAAATGCCACCCTTCCTCAGCATTTCGCTTGGGAGATAATCTCTGCCCGGTTCCTTTCCTGGTCTCAGACTCTGGATTGCCTTTAGTACTTCCTCAACAGATGGCACCTCAGCCAGCCACTCACCGGGGGTGACTTCTTCTTCCAATATTTGAGACACCACAGCTTCAGCAGGGTCATCCTCACTTTGTCCCACGATGTCTTTGATGCCGAGGAATTTCCCTTCCCCCGGGACTTCACAGAAATGCTCATCAAATCTGCAAACGAGTTCCTAATGATGTAATAGGTGTGGCACTGCAGGTTACGTTTATGATGGAGTTAAATAGTGATTTGTTTTCGCGGGCCATTGAGGCATACTCCATCTCCTCAGCAACCCGTGACCACCACCCATCCTTGCAGTGCCTCACGGCTCTTCGAACCTCTGAGTGAAGGCTGCGGTAAGCCTCCTCATTCTCTGACGTGGGATGCTGTAGACGATGAGAGTGGGCCTGTCGCTTTTTCTCAGCCAGCCTGAACACATCCTCTGTCAGCCATGGTCTCTGGGGAGGTCTGGACCGTGTACCCAAAGCAGCCATTGCAGCTGCATGAGTCACAGTCCTAAACCTCGCCAATTTCCCCTCGGCATCTGGAGGAGTGGGGGACGATACCAATCCCAGCCGCAAGCGATGATTACATTCTTGCTTGCAACTGTCATTCAGCTAGTTGAGACCAGGTAAATTTGGGTTTGAATGGGGTCCTGAGTGTACACCCACCACCGGAGTGGAAGATTGGCAGGCGCATCTTACAGATGACAAGTCGAAATCGATGGTCAGTGGGCAGATCAGCTCCATGGTAGGTTCTGGTGTCAAGGACATGGGCCCGCATCTGCTGTTCCGTCATTATGTAGTCCAGCAGATGTTCTTGCTTGGACCCGGTATGCATCCTTGATGTTGGGTGGATGCGCCGATGCCGTAATAGCGCGTTGGTAATTACAAGCCCATGGGCTGCACAAAAATCTAGCAGTCTCCTACCCTTGTTATTGAGCTGATCTGGTCCATGCCTTATAATCACTCTAGACCAGGTGCCAGCATCATGACCAACTCGGGCATTCAAGTCGCCTAACAGGATGACTATATCCTGTGGGGCCACTTTAGCTAGCACCTATGACAGGCGGTCATAGAAGCCATTTGACTCATCGGCTTTGCCTGCATCCCTCCACGGATGTTCGTCTTCGGTGGGGGCATAAGTAACCACGACCACCACTTCTCGCCTCCAGTTTATGGGAAGGCGAGCCCAAAGTAGTCTGGGTCTTACCGCTTCCCACACCTCACCGCCACGTTCTCACACCCCCTTCATTATTTTGTTCATAATAAGAGCCACTCCCTGTTGTTTGGCAGTCTCCTGCCCCGAGTAGAGGACTGTCCACCACTCATGGTGGCAGGAGCCAGAGCCGGTCCACCGGACCTCCTGAATACCACAGAGATCCAGCCGGTAAAGGTCCAGCTCCCGATAGAGGAGTAGCAGCTTCTCCTCCACAGTGAGCGTTCGAAAATTCTACGTGGCCACCCTCAGTGATTCTTTGTTGTTTCTGGAGGAGCTCTGAGAATGAATATTTAATCTCCTGGCTCCGTCAAATTGGGTTTGGCCAGGAGACGTCATAGACGCCTGTCTCCCTGGGGCCTCCGATACAAGCTTATTAATTAGATATTTTATACGTGGCTTTGTGGTAATTAATTGAAGGTGGAGGGGTTGCCAGCCCCTCGCACCCGTCCAGAGCCCCCATTTAGCCGCTGTGGTGGTTACAAACGCCGTGAGGGGAATGGTCAATCTAAATTGGCCCTCCCCCCACGGCACTGCCCACCACAGCGTTGCCGTCTGGCACCACGAGGAGATAGGGGTTGTTTTAGCCGGACACGAATTGTACAGGATACAGCAGCACCAGCAACATCACCTCTTGAGGAGACAAAGGCGGCCGGGCTTGGATGCTGTCCACCCAACCCACTTATGCTCCGAGCCGGCCTTCATAGGTGCTACGCGCAAACAGCACTTGCCCTCCAAACAGTCAGTTAAGGCTACACGAGGGATCCTTATCTTTGTATGTGTGACCTTCCCAGAGCCGTGGCGGTTCGCGAGCCGAGAGCCATCGCGCCCACGTGTATTGTCGCGCCGAGCTCGAGTGGAGGCGCGCGGCGCTCCCATCATTGACCGCGCATCGCAATTTGCTTTAACTGCTCCGTGGGGGTGGGTGCGAGGAAGGGCGGGTGAGGGGTTGCTGGTGGGGGGGAGAAGGTGAACTCTGAAGCAGCAGCAGCAGCAGGCGGTGGCGGTGGTGGTGGTGTGGGACGCGTAAGATGCTGTGCTTACTTTCTGGGTCACATTTCACGACATCAATCAAACTGGCCCAATTAAATCCGTGCGGTCACTCGTGGGGCACCCTACGTGACATCGTGGAGCGGCCACTTATGGTGATGCTGATTTGATTTCGCGACGGAGGCCACCCCCCTCCTTTATGCTGGATCAGTGGACTCGGAGCACTTCCACGCACGGCTCGGCGACTTGCATGGCGTCTCAACCTCAACGCACGTGGAAAGGGGGCACCCCCAGCGGCAGCTGTGCCTACACGGCACAGGGTGACTCGTCAGCCGGCCTACAAAGCGGGCATTCGTCTGCCAGCAGGGCACGATTAATGCTTGCGTGCTCTAGCCGAGGGGACCCCCCCCCCCCGCCCCGGTGTCAGCTGTCCCTGTGCGGTCAGCATCTGGCTCGCCAGCGTGAATTACTCTGCCACTAAGGGGCAATGATTGCCACTATGTGTGTGTGTGTATGTGTAATCCATTTAGCAAATATCAACCATCACGGACTAATCTTGCAAATTACGATAGGGGATCTGGTCCACTCACAGCAGCATATTCTCACTCGCTCTGCATGAAACAGAATAGTGTTCATCGCATGACAGTCAAACCCGATGCGGTAATTTTCAGATATGGACACACGAGCTGATTTCATCCCTAATAATTAGCATTATTATTGTCCTAATTGTTTTATTGACATTACGTTCCTGCTCAAACAAACAGTGGTTTGGTTATAATTTTCATCAGTTGCTCTGAGGCAGTAAAAAAATAAAAATTCGACATTTTTATGATGGGGGTAAAGACACCACCATTTACCCTTGTCAGAAAAGCACTCTGTCTCATCTTCTGTCAAATTCAAATCAAGGGGTCCGGTCGTTCGCGAGCCAATTAAATAAACGACTTCGAAGCTTTCACATTCACAAGGTGCTCTGAAGACACACTATCAATGCAGATGACGCGTCCTATTCATATGTAAATGCGCCACTGAGTGGGAATTCTCCGATTGGATGCTCTGCCATAAGAGGCCGTGGGTGGTCTCGGCGGCCTTGAAGATTCAATATTTCTCAATTGCTCGAGACCTCGCCCTGTCCTTTATTTTTTTTTATATATAATATTCAAAATTGCCGACTTGGAGGCAATGCTGACGGCTATCGACAAATACATACGAATGCTCGTATTCAATCGCTAAAGGAGGCCTTAGTGTGCCCAAACCTGGGCCTGATCTTGTCAAATCTCAGAAGCCCTGCTGATAGGTCTGGGCGCAAAGAGCACGATGAATGATGTCGCTCGGCTGGCCTGGGAACGCCAGGTAATTCCCCAGGAAGGGCTCGAGTCTGTGTATAGTAATATAGTGTTAGTCATGTAGAGTAAGTAGTGTAGTAGTATATCGGCGTGTATAGTGAAGTAGTGTATAGTAGTATATAGTAGTGTATAGTGTAGTGTATAGTAGTGTATAGCAGTGTATAGTGTAGTAGTGTATAGTGTAGTGTATAGTAGTGTATAGCAGTGTATAGTGTAGTGTATAGTAGTGTATAGTGTAGTCAAGTATAGTAGTGTATAGTAGTATATAGTGTAGTAGTGCATAGTGTAGT
>JAAXLI020002997.1:0-11680 GCA_014621495.2 Entosphenus tridentatus | reverse complement strand
GAGAATAGGACATCTTGGGAGGGAGTAGGGGACACTGGGAGAGAGTTATGTGGTGCTGACAGTGAGTAGGACATCCTGGTAGAGATTAGGGGACGCTGGGAGAGAGTTATGTGGTGCTGACAGTGAGTAGGACATCCTGGGAGGGAGTAGGTGAACACTGGGAGAGAGTCGGGAACGTGAGAGAGAGTTTGGAGGTGCTGATAGATAGAGTAGCATATTCTGGGAGGGAGTAGGGGACACTGGGAGAGAGTATGAAGGTGCCAACGAGAATAGGACATCTTGGGAGGGAGTAGGGGACACTGGGAGAGAGTATTCAGTTTAATTTACTAGGTATGACACTGTGAGCCATGCGGCTCTTAACTCGGGTGCAACCGCAACGAACAAAAACATGAACAAGAATCATCTTAAAGTGACGACACACAACAGAAAAATGCAGATAAAAAACAGCAAAGTTTTCCAGAAAAAACACCGTATTTCAATGCTGTGTGCAAAAATCCCAGTGGGATGCAAGTCAAACAATAACAACCATAAGACAATTTAGATTAAAGTTATCAGGCTAACTCTGTACTACAACAAACATGGCTAAACCAAAATAAAGCTATAAAAATAACGTAATAGTGATCATAGGAACTGCGATTCAAATTGAACAATAAACGATATACACGTAACATGTACGACCAAACTTTGCATCCAGAGCTGGCTGCATGAGTCACCCCATAACAACAGGAGTATCAGTAGCAGTATCAAAAATTTGCAATACACCTTTAAAGATCAGCACAATATAATCAAACTCAACATCATACTTTGCAGCGGTCATCGGAACGATACATTTGATTTCAGGCCACTGAATAGCAGTGGCAGCTAGGGGTGTACAACTCCTCTAGAGCAGTTTTGAGTGAAGATCTCACAGGTAGTGATCCAAGTTGCAGTTTATTGGCAATAGCATTCCAGACCCTGGGGGCATCAATAGAAAAGGCCCTTCCTCCAGTATTTGTACGGCAATAAGGATTGTGAAGCTGGTAAATGAGCGAAGATCTGAGGTCACATTTGTTCTTCGAAACAGAGAGGAGATCCAGCAGGTAGTCTGCTGATTTTTTGTAAGTACATCGTGAATAAATAAGATCTGATGCATAAGCCGTCGAACATTAAGAGAAGTTAAGTTTGATCCAATGTAGAGATCGCAGTGGTGAGTCCTATATGGGCAGTTCAATGCAAATCTTAAGGCCGAGTGATACATTGAGTCAAGATTCTTCAGTACAGTACTGGGGGCTGATTTGTATACGATGTCACAGTAATCAAGTAGAGGCAGTATGGTAGCTTTTATCAATTCCAAACGGAACACAGGGGGGAAGCAGTGCTTGCGTCGATACAGAAAACCAATGTTTTATTTGGTCTTTTTACCAATATAATCAATGTGATCTTGAAAATTCAGTTTTTAATCAAAGATGACCCCAAGATATTTATAGATCTTAACTTGCTCTATTTTATGATTATTTAAGGAATATAATTGGGGGGAAATAACTTCCTGCTTTAGTCCTGGTGAGAAGCATAGCCCTTTGGTTTTGGAGGTATTCAGGACTAGTTTAAGAGCAACTAGCTGATGTTGAAGTTTGTTGAAATCACCCTGGAGCTTAGCAATCACGTCATCTGGAGAGCGGCCAGCAGTAATCAGTACCGTGTCATATGCAATCAGATTTACCCTGGAATGATCCAGGTCAGTGCCCAAGTCATTGACATGAAGAGAGAACAAGTGGGGGCCGAGGATGGAACCCTGTGGAACCCCTTTTGTTATCTTAACACTGTTTGACCTCCAACCATCTATGAAAACAGTTTGGGTGCGAGAAGAGAGGTAAAATTTTAACCATTCTACTGCGTTTCGATTTAAAGCTTTCGTGACTGCAGGGATTCATCTTCTTGGTTCTTTCGGTAAAGTCACGTAGAAGGGAAGTAATACAATAATAAAAATAAAACAATAAGATAATTTTCACGACGTTTCGGCCACAACGCAAGCAGCCGTCCTCAGATGAAAACCAGGTCTGTCGAGGCGACAGCGTCTGAATGAAACAGCACACGTGCTTGGAGCATATATATAAGCTTGGAGCATATATATATTTAGTATACTGATGATACTATGTAGTTTATACTTTAGTTGTTTACGTGGTGGTTTTAGTTACTGCAGCTACATACTATTAACACTTCTGCCCTTTATTAATGCTACCCCTATCCCCTCCCTGTGATGCTGCTAATCCTGCATAATGCACGGGCATAAGTAGTACTAATCACATACCTGCATTTCCCATATCCCCTCCCTTGGATGCTGCTAATCCTGCATAATGCACGGACATAAGTAGTACTAATCACATACCTGCATTTCCCATAAATATGCTAAATTCATCTTGATATGCAAATTATTTTGTCAAGGCGCTCTTTCCCCCCCTTCCAACCCGGCTTATATATATGCTCCAAGCACATGTGCTGTTTCATTCAGACGCTGTCGCCTCGACAGACCTGGTTTTCACCTGAGGACGGCTGCTTGCGTTGTGGCCGAAACGTCGTGAGAATTATTTTATTATGTTTTATTTTTATTATTTTATTACTTCCCTTCTACGTGACTTTACCGAAAGAACCAAGAAGATTATACTGCGTGTTTGGAGAAACAGAGGCAACTTAGTTTACTAAGCAGGGTGTTGTGGTCGACTGCATCAAAGGCTTTGGACAAGTCAAGAAAAAGACTGGTGCAGTACTGCTTATTATCAAGGCTACCGTAAATGTGATTCAGAGAGTCTAAAGCAGCAGATGTGGTGCTGTATTTTTTCGGAACCCAAATTGGTTTCGATGTAATAGATTGTTGTCGGACAGGAAACTGCTAATTTCGTAGTTAAATAATTTTGTACAAATTTTCATCAACGGGAATAAAATTTAGATAGGTCCGTAGTTATTTGGATCATCTTTAGGGCCCCCTTTGTGCAGTGGACGAACATAGGAATGTTTCCATTCTCGAGGAACTGATGCTTTTTTTATGGACAGGTTGAAAATATGGGCTATAGGTTTGTATATCAGGTGACCAACAGTTAGCAGAGCAAAGACGGGAATACTATCCGCTCTGGTAGAGGAGGACCCTTTGAGGTAGGGCATTTGTCTCAGAACATTACTTTCGTGGATTGGCTGGAAACTAAATTCATTTAATGTTTGGACAGGTGTGTAGGAAATTGCATGAGCAGGTGTGACTCCCAATACATTATCAAAAAGGTCACCAGCTTCAGAAAAATTAGGGTTAAAATTGTCGACTATTTTTTGGGGCTCTGAAAAATAGTCCCCATTTCGGTTATGAGCGTGCTGAGAGAGAGTAAGACATCTTGGGAGGGCGGGGAGGATACTGGGAGAGAGTAGGAAGGTGCCAATAGAGACTCGGATATCCTGGGAGGGAGTAGGGGACACTGTGAGAGAGTTGAGAACATGAGAGCGAGTGGGAGGGTGTAGGGCATCCCGGGAGGAAGTAGTGAACACTGGGAGAAAGCATGAGGGTGCTGAGAGATAATTGGGAGTTCTGGGAAAGAGTAGGGGACGGTCGGAGAGAGTAGGACATCCTGTGATAGAGTATGGGACACTGGGAAAGAGTAGGAGGGTGCTGAGAGATAATTGGGAGTTCTGGGAGAGAGTATGGGACACTGGGAGAGAGTAGGACATCCTGTGAAAGAGTAAGGGACAGTGGGAGAGAGTAGGAGGGTGCTGAGAGATAATTGGGAGTTCTGTGAAAGAGTATGGGACACTGGGAGAGAGTAGGACATCCTGTGAAAGAGTAAGGGACACTGGGAGAGAGTAGGAGGATGCTGAGAGATAATTGGGAGTTCTGGGAAAGAGTAGGGGGCACTGGGAGAGATTAGGACATCCTGTGATAGAGTAGGGGACACTGGGAGAGAGTAGGAGGGTGTTGATAGGAAATTGGGAGTTCTGGGAAACTGTATAATTGTTATTTTCAACAACAACGCATGTACAACAGGGTTGGTGAATCATGACCCCCCGAGTGACCGCGTTGAGTGTGCGCGCTCTGGGCTGCTGTGAATTCCTGGCACTCGCCTGCCATGTTTATTCACGAGCAGCAACAAGAATAATTGCAATAATAAAATAAAGCGTCGCGAGTATAATTTTAGACTTTGTGACCACGCAATTGAGTCACCGAGTCCAAAGAACCCCTCTTACCCAAGGGCTCCCAGTTAAATCACGTTAAAACATTTATTGCTGCTATAAGTTTATTGCGATTCGTGCTCAAATTCAAACGAGAGATTTTTGCTAACCCATGATAAATGTGGAATGATTAATGCGCTGTATTTTATTAGGAGCATTAAATGTTCAAAAAATGTATACCGTGTGTACGTGCATTTACAAAGACAAAGATCCCCCGTATAGCCTTAACAGACTGTTGGGGCAAGTGCTGTTAGCGAGCACCTATGAAGGCCAGAACGGTACACGAGGGGGTGGGTGGCCAGCACCACGCCCGACCGCCTTTGTCTCCCCAGTGGCGATGTTTACACATCGCACCAGGTACTCATTTGAGGCTGAGTCGACCTACGGAAGGCCCAGGACCGGTTCAGATAATCGTCACTGGTGTTGGCCGTGAGCGGGAATCGAACCCGGGTCGCCGGGTTCATAGCGCAGCGCGCTAACCGCCACACACACACACCCGTACACACACACACGTGTATACAACAACAAAAACCGCCATTCGCCACTAAGTGGCGGTGACGTCACCACGACGCTTGTACCAGGCCATGTGCACCTTGAGGCCACGTGAAGTGTCGAACGCCCGCTGGCAGGAGATCACGGGGCAGACCCAGGTGCCACGGGTCGACTGACCGAGATGACCGAGATGACTGGCTGATGCACCACCTGTACCCTCTACTGTACCAACTTGCTTTAACCACCCGGCGCTCCGCTCGTTGTTATGAGCGTCGCTCCTCCGCCCTCCGTTGTTGTTGGAGGACGACTGCCTCCAACTGGCCAGTAGCGTCCTTCACGAGCCTCCTCCACAGAGGCCGATCTTGACACCGCTGGTACCAGTCATCGGCAAGTCCACTCAGCTCCACGTCCTCCTGTACCACATCACTCCATCTCTTCTCTAGCCCGTGCCGCGCCCATTTAGCCCCCTCGATCCGGCCGAACAAAAGCTGTTTAGGCATGCGGTCGCTGGGCATGCGGGCTACATGACCCAACCAACGCAGCCTTGCCTGCCGGAGGAGCTCACCGATGGGACTTTGCCCAGATCTTTCAAGGATTTGTGAGCTCCTCACACAATCCAGCCTGTTTAAACCCAGGATGGATCGTAAGCAGGCCAGCCTAAATGTTTCCAACCGGCGAAGATGCTCCATTAGGGGGGTCCACGTTTCGCAAGCGTAGAGAAGGGAGGGAATGACTGTGGCTGAGAAGCAGAGGTCGCAAACGGGTTTTGATTCCTTACCCGTACCCGACCGCACCAGGGTCGCAAATGGGTACCCGTACCCGTACCCAGCCGGGTACGGGTACCCGTTCCCTACCCGTACCCTACCCCAAATAAGTGACAACCAGTTACTCACCAGTGACTCACGGCCTACCCGTACCCGGCCGCACCAGGGTCGCAAACGGCTACCTGTACCCGTACCCGGCCGGGTACGGGTAGCCGGGTATCGGGTAGGGTCCGGGTATCGGGTACCCGGTTGCGACCTCTGCCGAGAAGACCTGAAGCTTCGTTCGGAGCGATAGACCAGATAGCTTCCACACAGCGTAACACAACCGATGAAAAGGTATTGCCGCTCGACTGATTCGGAGTGAGACCTCTGCTGTTAAACTGGGGCCGGTCATAAGCACACTGCCCAGGTATGGGAAACTCTCCACTCTCTCCACTACTGCCCCATCACCGATTGGGAGTTGTGGGGGTGGAGTGTCCGATGGTACAAAATACCCAGGCAGGTGCTTAGTTTTGGTGGGGCTGATGCTAAGGCCCCACCTCTTAGTGGCACGCTCCAGTCTCAGCAGCAGCGTCTCCAACTCCTCCTCTGAATGAACAGCTATCACCAAATCATCGGCATACATAACGTGGTTGACCAATAGGGAGCCCTCCCTTGATCGCACTCGGGCATCGATCAGCCTCCCATTATATCTGTACCAAATGGAAATTCCCCCGGTACAGCTTTTGAAGGCTTCACGGACTACGCGGTCAAAATAGATGTTAAATAATGTGGGAGCCAGAGGACATCCCTGTCGCACCCCAAGGTGTACAGGGAAAGGCTCTGACTTCCGGCCACGTAGTTTTACTCGGGCCCGCTCACCACCATGATGGTCCTTAATGATCGTGAGCAGAGGGTGAGGGACTCCGAAAGCACGAAGAACAACCCAGAGCCCAGGCCTACTGATGGTATCATAAGCCTTGACCAGGTCAACAAAGCAGAGATGTAGGTCTTGTTGGAATTCCCTACACCTCTGCTGTAGCAGACGGACATAAAATGTGGCATCTGTGCAGCACGCTGAGGAGTGTATACACACACGTACACACACACACGTACACACACACACACACGTACACACACACGTGTATACACACACACACGTACACACACACGTGTATACACACACACACGTGTATACACACACACACGTGCATACACACACACGTACACACACACGTGTATGCACACACACACACACACGTGTATACACACACACGTACACACACACGTGTATGCACACACACACACACGTGTATACACACACACACACGTGTATACACACACACACGTACACACACACGCAGACATAAAAGACTCCTCGTGAAGATCGCAGACTGGTGGTGCTCTACACATATTTTGATTATGCGGTGGCTGGCCACGCGGGGTACATCACACGTACATATGCAGGACGTCCTCCGCACCACGTAGCCAACCGTGTTCATCAGAGGTGCGGGGGCAGGACAACAAACGAAACACAAACAGCAGTTCTGAAGAACGCAGCCTCGACTTCCGAAGAAGCCCACCGATGGGGACTGTGTCCAGGTCTTTCAATTAATCTATGAGCTCCTCACACTGTTCAGTCCGGTTAAACTCAGGATAGATTGTAGGCAGGCCAGCCTGGACGTTTCAAACAGGCGCAGATGTTTCTTCAGAGGTACCCACGTTTCGCAAGCGTAGAGAGAGGCGACAAGACCCGAAGCTTCTAATGGAACAACAGCCTCGGTAGCTGACACACAACGTTAAACATCTAGATGGAAAACTCATCTCGTTAGAACTGCGTTTTGTGGTTAGTGATGTTGTCCCGCCACAACCTTCGATTAGCACCGTTGGATACGTACGATGCGAAAGAAGTTCTACATACAGCCGATAATGATATAACGACACTCAAACAATTTGACATGGGACCTCCGCTGCCATAACCGAGCTTGCCCTTACATGAAGGAGCTGCACTCTCTCCACACAAGTCCCCATCATGCATCACGTGAGTGATCACCAGCAGGGAGCCGCCACCCATGGTCATACCCAGGCACCAATCGTCCTCCCATTGCATCTGCACCAGATGGACATTCCAAAAAAGGATGTTAAACAGCCGAAGGATATCTCAGTCGCACCCCAATGAGATGAGGTTATGGCTCACATTCCCGGCCACGCAGCTTTACCCAGATTTACCCACCATCATGAAAGTCGTAAATAAACGATTAACTATTTTTATTTTATTTTACCAGGTAACGCCCACTGAGATGCTAAAGAGCTCTTTTTCGAAAGAGACCCGGCCATAAATGATTGCTCAACGAAGTGGCTTATGGGGAAATGTTTCACAGCCAAATACTCTAAACGCGTGGTGATATTGATTTAAATGTGGAGGGGGGAAAACAGAAAAAACTGAGGACCCAGAGAAAAATACACGCGATCATCGGGAGAGAGAGAGACGCAAACTCCAAATATACAGCAGCAGGCGTCAGGGTTGGGATCGAACCCACGACCTCCTGTATACTAGGCGAAGTAGTTAACATCTCATAGCCACCGTGATGATGACGAGAGAGAGACGCAAACTCCAAATATACAGCAGCAGGCGTCAGGGTTGGGATCGAACCCACGACCTCCTGTATAGCAGGCGAGGTAGTTAACATCTCATAGCCACCGTGATGATGACGAGAGAGAGAAACACGCAAATTCCAAATATACAGCAGCAGGCGTCAGGGTCGAGATCGAACCCACGACCTCCTGTATACTTGGCGAGGTAGTCAACATCTCCTGGCCACCGCGGTCGATGGAGGTGGCCGAGTGGAAGACCCCGGGACCGGTTGAGACCAGGTGACTCACCACTGCCGTGAGCCAGGATTCGACATCGATTTGGGTAAACATCAGTATTGGGGAGACAAAGACGGCCGGGAAGGCAGGTGGTGGCCACACATCACCTCCCACTCAGAGGTTACTGCTCGCTGGCAGCACTTGCCCCAGCAGCCTGTGTGGGCTACACGGGGAACCTTTGTCTTTATACACACAAAGACCAAAATCTCCCGTATGTCCTTCAGTGTTGGGGCAAGTGCTGTTAGCGAGTAGCACCGATGAAGGCCGGCACGGCACACGAGGGGGTGGGTGGCCAGCACCACGCCCGGCCGCCTTTGTCTCCCCAGTGGCGATGTTTGCACATTGCATCACGTACTCGTTTGAGGCTGAGTCGATCATACACAACAACAACAACCGCCATTCACCACGAAGTGGCGGTGACGTCACCACGACGCTTGCGCCAGAGGGCCGACCATAAATGACGTCACACACCTAGGGGGGGAAGGGGGGTCAGTCATTTGTGACGTGTGACGAGGAGGGGGTTTGAGAAATGTGACGTCACTTCAAAATGTGCAACTTTAAATAAATATAAATAATATAATTGTTATGACAACACTAATTTTGATACATTTTTATTATTAACTATTTGATTATTTAAATTTACTAAGGTCACATTTTATTTATTCCATGAAGGAGCATTTTGCTTCTCCATGGGAGAATGGAGAAGCATAGATTTAGATTGTTGTTAAACATTTTTTATTCTAATGATTCTACCAGGGATTTTCATTCTGTGGAATGAATATGTGATTGTTATAATTGTACTCTCTATTTTGCTTCGTTCTACTACAAAGTTTCATCTTTTTAAAATAGTTGTAATTACTTTTAATATTTTATAATTAGAAGAGAATTTCAATATAATATTCTGAACATCTGCAGTTTTAGTTAGACGTTGAATATTTTCAAGTGAATTTTATGCAAAATTTCAGCTTTCCAACGCCTCCTTTTTAATAAATGTTTTCTCCTACAACATCAGAGTGCAGCGCCACATTAAATACGCACTACAATGACAATAGTTTAAAGTGATTTGAAGCATGTCTTATTTTCAAAATGGAAATATGGTTGTGAGGGGGGGGAGCTTTATGACGTCATATTTGAGGAGAGTCTGAATTCTTGTAACGCCGTGTGACGAGGGGGGGGGGATCAAAAATCACCCAAAATCGCGTGACGTCATTTATGGACGTCCCCCAGGCCATGTGCACGTTGAGGCCACGTGAAGTGTCGAACGCCCGCTGGCAGGAGGTCACGGGGCAGACCCAGGTGCCACGGGTCGACTGACTGAGATGAATGACTAATGCACCACCTGTGCCCCCTACTGTGCCAACTTGCTCCGCTCGTTGTTGTGAGCGTCGCTCCTCCGCCCTCCGTTGTTGTTGGAGGGCGACTGCCTCCAACTGCCCAGTAGCGTCCTTCACGAGCCTCCTCCACAGAGGGCGATCTTGACACCGCTGGTACCGGTCATCGGCAAGTCCACTCAGCTCTACGTCCTCCTGTACCACATCACTCCATCTCTTCTCTAGCCCGTGCCATGCCCGTTTAGACCCCTCGATCCGGCCGAACAAAAGCTGTTTAGGCATGCGGTGGCTGGGCATGCGGGCTACATGACCCAGCCAACGCAGCCTTGCCTGCCGGAGGAGCTCACCGATGGGACTTTGTCCAGATCTTTCAAGGATTTGTGAGCTCCTCACACAATCCAGCCTGGTTAAACCCAGGATGGATCGTAGGCAGGCCAGCCTAAATGTTTCCAACCGAACACATATACAAATACACAGACACATGAACACACAGACACACACACAGACACGTACACACACAGACACACACACAGACACATGCACACACAGACACACAAACAGACACGTACACGTACACACAGACACGTACACACACAGACACATGCACACACACAGACACATCCACACACACAGACACATGCACACACACAGACACATGCACACACAGACACACGCACACACAGACACACACAGACACGTACACACACAGACACATGCACACACAGACACACACAGACACATGCACACGCAGACACATTCACACACGCGGGCACTCGTGATTCGTGACCCGTGTACGCCACCTCCCGGTCAACAGTGAGAGACTCCAAGCACTAAGATATCGCGATATCTTCCGCGGGACCACACGATATGGACAGTCACGATATGACGATTATCGCGATAGGGGTTTCCCCTCGTCTCGGCAATGAATTGTAATACAGAATCGTAGCTACGCATCGGGACTCGTGGAGATGCATGAACAACACGTTCCTGGAGTGCGATTGTGGCCATGCGACTCAAGCTGCTGGGCCGCAGAGTAAACCCGTAGAGACACGCAGAAACTCACAAACATACAGAGACGCATTGAGATGCACAGTTGAACACGGAGGCTTTCGCAACAAATATCTAAAATTGAGGGTTTTTTTAAAGTTAGATCGCGTAAACATAATTGTGTCGTTAAGCACGCTCCCACCACCCGACACAGCCAATTAGTAAAGCTTTCTTCGGTAAAGTCACGTAGAAAAAAAATGTAATAAAAGTAAAATAAAAAATAAAATAAAATACAAATCACGACGTTTTGGAGGCAACACAAGCTTCCCTCTTCAGGTGGAACCGTCACAGCACGATAGCTGTATCAAGTGAGAGAAATTCCAAGAAAACAGTCCTTGTATATATACTGGTTGAGGGTGGGAGGAGCCAAGGTAGGCCCTGAATATTATTTTTGTGAGGTTCGGTGCGGCTGAAACACGCTGTTAGGAATGAGCCTTTGTTGTGCAAACTAGGTGAGTGTAAATGGGACTGAGCTTTTTGTTATGTAGAGGTGGCTCGGCTGAAAACGCTGCCAGGAATCGTGATTTTGATTTTATTTTAATTTTACTTTTATTAATTTAATTTTTTTTATCTACGTGATTTTACCGAAAAGACCTAAGAATATGAATCCTTGCAGTGACAAAAGCTTCAAATCTAGAATTAGTAAAGCTTTGCCACGCAAAAACAACATGAGCAATTACTTACTAGCTCAGCACCACCGGTTGGTTGTGTGTGGGAGAGTAAACCCCACAAGGCGATTTGTCTGCTGAGGCTGGATGTCATCACAAGCGAAGCATCACCACGGGCAGACGGGAACACCGCCTAGCGGTCGAAAAAACTAAATGTATTCACTGGAATTCGGTTCCTGGAATTCCAGGACGTTGACAGACGACCCCGACTCTCACCGTCTGAGCGCGGGCAGCAGTTGTGGTCACGTGGACTCACTCAGAAGCGTTGACCTCCAAGTGGCCACCACGAGTGAAACTCGCTGTGGTGGTGATAGTGGTGGTAGTGGTGATAGTGGTGGTGGTG
>JAAXLI020002995.1:0-11683 GCA_014621495.2 Entosphenus tridentatus | reverse complement strand
TTGTTTCCGTTTTGCCGACCCCACCACTGTCGTGGTCAGTGACGGTCGCGTGCGCGGTTCGGAATGGTGCCCGCTCTGGTGAACGGTAAAGCGGCAGCCCTGCAATTGCTCGCTCACGGCCACTGCCGGAGGAAGGGGTTCCCGGCTGCAGTGAGTGATGTCGCCCTACTCGTCCACACTGGCACAGAATGCGTCGCAAGAGGTGGGGCAGTACCCACGCATTTACCCCACCACACGTGACCTGTCCCATCGACTAATTTGGGGGGCCTGCAATGAATGAAACGCTACCCACCCCTCCCCTTTACCTTCGGTGTACAATGAACCCCACCCCAACCTCCCTCGGCACCACCGTCTAATCGCGGCACGGCGTTTGTGCCCCTCCAATCCGTGGTCCCCTGGGCCACTGCACCCCCCTGCGCACTCGGTCGTGGCCTACGCCAGTGGCTATGGCCGCCTTGAATTGCCTCTGAGTTGTTCGAATGAGAATGCCAAATTAGCGATCGCGCGCGACGGTTTTAACCAAATGTGCTCTTCCCGGCAGCTCAAACAAGATAACGCGTAGTTGCTGATAAACACGTGTACGAGTTATGCAGTAGTGAGAGACTGGACTGTGTATGTGTGCGTGTGTACTTAGCATGCACACAATGGGAAGGGGGGGGGGATTGACGCACTGCGCTATGGAGCCGGTCAACCTGAGTTCGGCTCCCAGCCACGGCAAGCATCGGTGGCGAAGTGATAACTGAGCAGGTCCTGGCTGTCTTTCTTCCCCCAAATTGCACTTACCAGAGTGGCGAAGTGTTGTCCAATTACCTATGACCAAGATGGCGTGGGGAGGCCTGCCTCCAACCAATGGATTCATTCGCAAAGAAGCTACAAAATCAGTATTCATATTCTTAGTTCTTTCGGTAAAGTCACGTAGGTAAAAAATGAAATTAATAAAAATAAAACAATAAAAAATCACGACATTTCGGAGGCAACACAAGTCTCCGTCATCAGGTGGGACCGTCACAGAATATGAATCCTTGCAGTCACGAAAGCTTCAAATCTAGAAAATCAGTATTATTGTACGTATGTATGTTGACCTTCTGTCGCGCCGTACGTAACGAACCGCGCCAATCGGAAGTGCAAAAAAACTGGGTGCAATTTTTCTAAACACCCAAAAGCAGGACGTTCATATAAACATAAACTAAATTTTACCAAAAACATTAGTTGGGGATTTCCCGGGTACATACATTTCACTATTATGAACAGACGCAATCCCAAACGTAACTCATGTGTCCTTCCCTCCGCATCTCCGACAAAGCACGATTGGCTACGTACGATGTGAAAGAAGTTCAACGTACACACACACACATTTACATTGCCAATTCACCTCGCCGATCAACGTCAACAAATAACTCGCCCATTGCCCGCGTCTACAGATGAAGCTGCTCCTGACCGCTGCCGCTGCTCATCACAAGAGGTCCCGAACAGGGGGCCTCCAGCGGTGCGTCGTCAATACCTTGGTTGCAGATATGCCTGTGCCTTCAAATTGTTGCCGCCGCTGCTGCTGCTGTTTGTGTTCCTGTTGTAATTATCGTTGGTGTAGTCGCTGCTGTTGCTGTTGTTGTTGGAGAGCACGCACATTTCACGAAGCACCTCGATGCGATGTGTTGCAGCAGACTCGCCCGCAGCAGAAACTCAGAAACGTTGTCCCTCTGTGTGTGTCTGTGTGTGTGTCTGTGTGTCTGTGAGAGAGAGAGCGCAAAGAAGAAAGCGTGGAAGAGTTAAAAGGCAGTTTTCTGGCTATTCAATCGTGGGGGGTTGTTGGGGGGTTATTGTTGTAAGTTACAGTGTTTTGTCCTCTGACTTTTGAGCCGAATTCTTTTTTTTTATAAAAAAAAAAGTCGGTCACGCAGACGCCGTGGGTTTTGGCTGTGGAGATCTCTCTCTCTCTCTCGCTTTGTTAAGGTTCGTTATAGGTCTATTATCGTAGCCAAAAAAGCCTCCCGCTCAATTAAACGTACGTTACATTATTCTCAAGCAAACAACAGTGAACCATTCTGGTTAGATTGAAGAAAAAAAACTGCTTCTTGATGTGGGAGTCAGTCCAAGAAGTTAACTTCATACCCAGCTTCGAGCTGCACTGCTGTTGCTCCTCATGTAACTCCGATCGTGCCCTGTGTATTTGTTAGGCACAACACGTGACACAACAGGCGGCGTGACCATCAATCATCATCATCATCAGACATGGCCAATGCGCTGCTGGATGAAAGCCGCCGCCTCTCACGAAGCTGCCGCAGTGAATAATGATCTTTCTATCTATCCAAGGCACGCCGCGCGACCACGTGGGGGTTTTTGCTGAGCAATGGTCCACGTTGCAAAGAGTTCATTTAACTTTCACAAATGTAGCCTGACGGGTGTTCTTAACGCGAGAGAGAGCAGTGACGTTGAGTGGTTCTCAAACTGGGTTACTGAGTCCGAATTCCCGACTTCCAATCCCGACCACGGCGATCACGAGTGGCGAGTGCTAGCTTCGCCACGTGGCAAGTCATTACAAAGAGCGGCCCTTCATCAATCTGTACTCACCGCGGTGGTGAACTGTGGTTAAATAACTCAAACGATCACCACGGTCATGGGAAGCCTTTCATCCAACAGTGGATTTACGCAGAGCCGCACATCATTATCTGGCTCGTTATTATTTTTGCGAGGATGAGCTAAACATCCTGCTGATGGTGATGTGTGTGGTCAGCGGTTCCTAACACGCGCCATGCACTTTAAGCCGATGTAGCCAGGAGTATAAGCAACACATCAGCAGATTATTGAATCCATCTGTGCGTAGATGTGAGTGTTAGTCCCTCGTATGTGAATGGTGGGCTTTATCCTGGTATTCCGATTATCTCGCACATGAGGGCAAACGCGTTGCATTGAAGTTGAGCAACCATCCCCAATGCGGGACCCTCCTGAACATGAGTTGTTTGAGATTCAGTGAGACTTCATTGGGTACCACACAGACGCGAGCGTGTGTAATGCAAAGCCAAGTTGGCATAACCCGCATCAAGTATGAACTGATGCTGTCGAGTTACGGTCACGTCTATTGCTCGCAGTGGCGGTGCAGCAGTGGCCAAACCCACTGCTGCTGCTGATAAATTGAAGGGGCATTTATTTTGTATTATTACGGTGACCCAAGTGTTAAAATGTCAATCGAGCTTCCACCTATTCGTCTTCACTGCACCGTGCGCTTTCAAATGCGCTTCTGTGGCCGTCTGGAACGCTCTTGCTTCCGATATTAGGAAGCCACTGGAGCTGTGCACTTTTAAATCAACTCGATTGAGAACTCGTTTCTTCAAAACTAATTTTCATGTTTAGTTTGTTGTTCTTCCCCCGCACCTCCGACTAGCATGGTTGGCTACGTACGGTGCGATAAAAGTTCAACATACATACGCAAATGCTAACTTGACTAAAGTTTAACTCGAAACGCTATGCTGGACCAGACGCGCGCAGATGAAATTCATTTTGTTTTTGCAAAAAGTTTACCTGGGTTACTGTTAAAATAAAGTAATAAATAAATAAATAAACAAGCAAGCGTCGGTCTCTCCACATGAAATATGGAGAACGCTTTAATCCATTAGCACATCGATGATGGATAGATAAAGAATGATAGGCTAGTCTTAGACCGTAGGGACGATAGCCACGTTACTTTGCCTGCCTGCGAATGCGAATGGCTTCCGATGGCCTTTTTTGATCATTTGTCCGCATTGGTAATTCCAGAGGATATCACGATCGCCTGTTGTCAGCGGATGTGTCAGCAATCGATCGGTTGCTTTCCTGCAAACTGGCTGAGTGGCTGTCTGCATATCGCTACTACCTCGCACACGTGGCGGAAGCTACCACGCAAACTGTCGTGTACGCTGAATAGAATCCGCCTATATCAAGGTGGCTGTTCTTATCTCCCCCGTAAGCAGAAACACAAAAACTATTATTTTACCAGGTAAGGCTCGCTGAGCTATATACACATTCTTTTCAGAGGCAACCTGCCCACAAACGATAGTCCAATGAATTGGCTTATCATGTGCAAAGTCATAGCAGTCAAATAGTCTAAACACATGTTTGCAAATGTGTAGAACATGCAAACTCCAAACATACATGTGACAACGGTAGGGGTCGAATCCTTGCATACCAGGCGAGGTAGTTAACATCTCCTCGCCACCGCGGTTAAAACCAGCGCTGTACTCTCGCAAACAAACAACGGACCACCTCGGACCGTCCCCCGCAGACGTCCGCTCTCTACCCTAGTGCTCCTCCTTTACACAGGCACAGCAAACGATTCCTCTGCTGTCGTGTGGCGTTTTGAAAAACAGCAGCAGACTACAATTGTTCGTTGAATTTTGAGTGAGCCTTTCCTGTACGTCATCCGGGGGTGGTAGCCGAGTGACGTGGTACCGCTTGTTCCACCATGGACACGCGTGCTGTATTGGGGAGCGGAGTGACGTAGTACCGCTTGTTCCACCATGGACACAATTGCTGTATTGGGGGAGCGGAGTGACGTGGTACCGCTTGCTCCACCATGGACACGCGTGCTGTATTGGGGGAGCGGAGAGGCGTGGTAACGCTTGTTCCACCATGGACACGCGTGCTGTATTGGGGGAGTGGAGTGACGTGGTACCGCTTGCTCCAGTTCCGCCATGGACACGCGTGCCGTATTGGGACAGTCGTCAAAGATATTCGCCCGATGGTTTGCTCCTCACCCCAATGGCAGTTTGGTGGAGTCTCTGGTCCTTCCATTAACGGAGGAAACATCGACACCTCATTTCGTGTGGTGTTGTTCACCTCTCGCTGTGGCTGTGGCTACTGGTTACGTGCGTACTTCTACCGTCGATCCATAACTTAGCCATCACAAAGTACACAAATTCGCGGTGTGTGTTTGTGTGTGTATGTGTAATTGGTAGCGGTAGTGTAGCTGTTAGCGCGCTGCGCTATGAACCCGGCGACCCGGGTTCGCGATTCCCGCTCACGGCCTACACCAGTGACGACTATAATTATCTGAACCGGTCTTGGACCTCCCCTAGGTCGACTCAGCCTCAAATGAGCACCTGGTGCGGTGTGTAGTAAACATCGCCACTGGGGAGACAAAGGCGGTCGAGCGTGGTGCTGGCCACCCACCCCCTCGTGTACCGTTCCGGCCTTCATAGGTGCTCGTTAACAGCACTTGCCTCTAAAGTATGTTAAGGCTATACGGGGGTCTTTGTCTTTGTAATTGCTAGCGGTAGTGTTTTAGTGGTTAGGGTTCTGCGTTACGAACCCGGCGAGCCGAGTTCGATTTCCGCTCACGCCCACCAACACCAGTGACGATTATCTGAGCCGGTCCTGCGCCTATCCTCGATCGACTCAGTCTGGAGTGAGTGTGTTCGATACAACCCGCTATGGAGATAAAGTCACCCGGGTGTAGGGTGCTGGCCATCCATCCCCTCGTGAGCCGTGCCGGCTTTCATCAGCGCTCGCGACAGCGCTTGCTCCAAAAGTCTGTTAAGGTTATTAGGGGGATCTTTGTTTGCGTTTGAGTAACTGCTAGCGGGCTTTGCCTGTTTTCTGTGCGTCCAACTCTATCCAGGGAAGCACTTGGTTCACCGACGATGATGATCGTTTTAATAATTACCAAGAGTTAAACTATTCAAACTCGGTCTGTAGGACTAAAAGGCGAACATTGTCTATTGGAATTGTTTAAATTATAATATAATCAAGGTCTCGACTATAATTGTGCCAAGCTTCGGGTTACTTGCCCTTCTATATATATTTTTTAAAACTAGAATTTGCATCACTCACCAATTCACTCGCTCAAGATCACGATCGCCCATAGCCCTGTAGTGTACATGCCACGCTGGTGAACGGTGGTGCAGCGGTTGGCGCAATTGTGTGACGCAACGCGACTGACACCCACTGAGTTCGACACCCGGCCAAGGCGAAGCGACCAGCGATATCCGAGCGGTTCCTGAGCCTCCCCCCCCCCCCCCTTTGACGAACCCGCACCCGACCAGCCTAGTCGAAGTGCTGCAACGTAAAGTCAAATAATCCACATGGTCGACACGGAAGCGGTAAGGCCTTCATTCAACAGTGGATGGACACGTTACATGAATGACGATGATGATTGAGAGTCACTGCGTTGTCATGCAAAACGCAATACTCAGTCGTTGTCGCGTGCTGCCTTGATTTGCTTTAATAGGGCAGCGACTGGCGAAGCAGATCTGCCTTGGCACGTGAGAACGGGAAAGAGATACGCGGGTTTTATGCCCGTGATCGCAGCGCGCGACGCATTCACCGAAGGCGGTAACAGTGGTTCAGATCATCGCGGCAATGTTTGCTAAACACGTTCGTTTTAGGCAGCGAGGCAAAGCGGCTTGGACACGTTTAAAGGAATCCCTTAATCGGTTAAGCCAACATCTGTTCAATGCGGCGCTTCACTCGAAGTCTTGCAACCCTTTAAACACTGCGTTGCTTGTTCCTCTCTAAAGGGTGCTTACAAAATACAACTCGTCAACAACAAATGAATTCGGGCCAGGTAGCTTTACAGTGTTTTCATCTTTAATGCAAGTTTGTCGGTTGAACAATAAATAAATACATTATATAAAAAAAAATACGATATGTTAATTTGTTGTCATATCAACGGAACGGAATTCAACTTAAAAAGGCATCTAAGTTTTCTCTTCCCGAAGTAGCGAGGGCCTTCCTGCCTGCCTGCGTGCGTGGGTCTCGCGTGCGCGTGCGTGGGTCTCGCGCGCGCGTGCGTGGGTCTCGCGCGTGCGCGTGCGTGGGTCTCGCGTGCGCGTTAGTGGGTCGCGCGTGCGCGTGCGTGGGTCTCGCGCGTGCGCGTGCGTGGGTCTCGCGTGCGCGTGCGTGGGACGCGCGCGGCTCGTGCGGGTGGCTGTAAGCGAGCAGTCTACACGGGGCCGCTAGCGCGTGTGTGTGCTGGCGGGATCAAAGCAGCCACAGCCGATACTGCAACCGGTCTGCGGGTGAACGGTGAGGTTCGTATGGAGCATCATCTTAAGTGTACATTGTGTAGGATACAACCGTTTCTCTTTCTTTACTGGCAGGAAAACTTTACAAAAATCTACAATACCTCGGAAACACATTTATCTTATTTTTTTGCAAAAAAATAAAAATAAAGCAGTCTTCTGAAGTTTAAATGAAAGTTCTCAAAGATGTAACGGAGCCATCATTGGGTCTGTCTCTCTGTGTGGTCTCTTTGCTTGCAGACGTGTGTAAGTGTTTGTGTGTGTCTGTGTGTGATGGAGTTCATCACGAACGTGTCTCTTTATAATCCATGTTTTGTTCGTCTTGTTTAGTTCTATGTATGCAGTCTTCGGTCAACAAATCTTCGTCTTTCTCCCCTTAATCTTTCTCTTCTTAACGGCACTTGCAGACAAACTTTACAATCGCGTAGACTCTTCCGATGAGGGTGGACAACGTACAACGTACGAAGCACAGGGCTACACTGCTTCTCCCCCCCCACCCCTTCTGCGCGATAGTACCGTCCAGCGATGCGCTAAAGTGTCAGTCGACTAATCGGAACGGTGAGTAAAAAAAGAAAACTTACAAAATAATAATAACAACAATAACCACCCAAAAAACATAACACAAGGGTCGGCTTGCCCATGTCGAGTTTACTGTGATCGCTCGCTCGTTTGGTTCAATAAATACGCGAAGATTGGCAAACACGTTGCAGGGAAGCAACGTCCCTGCTGGAAGGCGCAGTGGTGGCGACACGGAGGACCCGTCCGCTCGTCTTGACAGCGCAGTCTCATCGAGAGGTTTGGGTTTTTACAAAAATAAACATTTCGTCGTAAAAAAATTACTTCTATTTTTTTTCATCGTTTTTTTCTTCTTATTTCTCTTCCGTTTGTAGATCGGTATTGTTCATTCTCATCATGGCCCGCCACCGCCGTTGTTGCTGTTGTTGTTGTTGTCAATGATAATTACAATGGAGGTGTCTTAGTTGTCTCATTTTCTCGGCTCCTGCTTCTGCATTATGCGGGTGTTGGGTTTATCTGATCGAGATGAGGCCACGCGATATCCTCTGAGACACCGTTCTCTCTCACCTCCCCCACCCCCCCATCTCTCTCTCTGCGTCTCTCTACACAGCTCGCACGCTCTCACACTGTTTACACACTCACTCTGCTCAAAGTCTCTCTCATACGCACGCTTTATACATTCTCTCGCTATGTACATTACTCCAGTTCTCTCTGCTGTCTGCTGCTTCCATCGCACTCGTTGACTCTCTCTCTCTCCCCCTGTCTTCTCCCCAGCGGTCATATTTCCCTACTTCTCAAAACCTTACTCCCTCCCTCTCTCTCCCCCTCTCCACTCTCTCCTGCTGCACCCAACCTCCGGGATCTCCCCTCCTCCTCCTCCTCATCCACTCTCAATCTCTCTCCACTCTCCCTCTCTCCCCCTCTCCACTCTCTCCTCCCCTCCCTCCTGCCGCGTCCGACCTTCTTCCGCGCCGCGCGCTCCCTTCCTCGCGCGTCTACCGCGGGCGGGAAGCCAACGAAGACGACGCAGACGACGATGACGACGATCCTGCGGCTGCGGCGGCGGCCCCCCCGTGCATGCGCTTGCTGCGGCGCGCGGCCCCCGTGGCGACCTGGATGAACTTGCGCTCGCGCTCCTCCGACGTGCGCTGGAAGCGCTTCATGAAGTGGACCTCGCGCTGGTGCTGGCTCGTCTGCGAGCCCTTGCGCGGGCGGCCCTTGCGCGTGAAGCCCATGTACCAGCCGCCGTACATGACCGACTCGAGCGCGGTGTAGTTGTTCTCCAACACGATCTCCTTGAAGACGCAGTCGGTGTCTTTGCCCTCCTTCTGCACTCGCGGCGAGAGAGAGCGACGGACGGGGGAGGGAGAGAGGGAGACGATCAGTGAGTTGAGGGCAGGATCTGTGTCGTCGTGATAAGCAGCAGCAGCAGACGAGGTCAATCCACTGCTGGCTGGCTGGATGAAGGCCCCTACCCACGCCGTGTTGTGTCAATCATAGTGGGCGGGGGAGGGGTGTTTCAATTTAACCATATTTCACCAGGCTGGTTCGTACGGTTATTGAAGGTGCGTAAAGCGAGACCGGGACCCGTTCGGACATCACTCGCCACCGATGTTAGCCGTGATTGCGCGTCAACCACTGCGCCACCGCTCCCCCACCCACCCACCCCACTCCCTGCAGTTGTGTGCTGTGCCGCTTTGCGAGAAGTCACCAATGGTGAGAGAAGTTCGCCACGACCGATGTTAAAACAACAACAACAAAAACCCAATACGTCGATTCGCGAATCCAAGCACTTCCACGATCACCACACACACCGGCGGTGAGCGCTAAAGCAGACTACAGCGATAGAATAAAATCGGCTGGTGTAACTCATTCTGTTCGCTGTTCAAACGTCGCGTTAACGTTCGTTCGTGACATTGACCGTGTTGCGGCCTCCCAGTTCCCGCATCTTTTGTATGCCCCCCCCTACCCCCATTAAGCAAGGTCAAGCTAGCAAGAGGGATCAGCAGTCGTACATCGTACAGAAGGAGACGATTTGAACGCAGATATGGGGGGAAGGGGCAACCTTTAAAGTCACCTTAACACTCATCGAATGACACCCCCGACCACCCTCCACGCTCGCCCAGCACAGCGGTCTGCCACTAACAACGCGGTCAGTGCGTGGGGGGGGAGGAGGTAGGTGGAGGGGAGGGGGTGGTGTGGCTCGCATTATTGACACGTTGGCCGAGTGACGGGCATGCAGACACCGACTGTTGGCGAACGCGCAAGCACGGCGTGATGGATGCGTGTTTGCGGGCGGGAATGCAACTCGCGGAAACCAGTAATGTCACCGAGGGAAATGTGGAATTTGTCCGCTGCGGTTCTGATGAATTGCCGATGCAAGGCCGTTGTTCATGTAGCGGAGATCATCACGGGGTCACAAAACGATTCTCATATTCAGGGAGGTGGAGGGGAGGTGAGGCCGTGTGCTCGGTGGCAAAAGACGGGGAGCTCTGCATGCAGTTATGAGCTACCCGTCGGAGGCCGTCGGACTGCGAGAAGGGCTGCGTGCAGAACGAGAGAGAGCGAGAGAGCGAGCGAGAGAGTGAGCGAGAGAGCGAGCGAGAGAGAGAGCGAGAGAGTGAGCGAGAGAGAGAGAGCGAGAGAGAGAGCGAGAGAGTGAGCGAGAGAGTGACCGAGAAAGAGCGAGAGAGTGATCGAGAGAGTGACCGAGATAGTGAGCGAGAGAGTGACCGAGAGAGTGAGCGAGAGAGTGAGCGTGAGAGTGGGCGAGAGAGTGAGCGAGAGGTGGGGGTTTACATAAAGCAAAGTTATAATGAAAAAAAATTTACGAAATGATGAACGAAGCAAAGTGCCGACTACACCGAGCATCTTCTTGTTTCCACTGATCGTAAAAAAAAGAGAGGGAGGGAGGGAGGGGGAATCGCCCATGTGATACGCGAATCGATGTGGCGAATTTGAGGACAGACACGACAATGATTTAACTCCGTTGATAGACAAATAGTCGCGATGTCAATGAACCCTCGATCCTCGGGTGTAAATAAATAAAGGACTCGCTGACACGTGACGCTGAACTGATACCAATTCGCGGTGAGATTGTGTCTGAGAGAAAACGGTGGTCGTGGTGATGGTGATTTTAATGTTTACTCTGCAGACATGAGTAGGATATATTGTAAGCCGCTGCGGTATACACGCGCACGGCTATAGAGTCGTATCGAGGCGCACGCGTGTTCTTGAAGTGAAGGAAACGTGACGCACTTTCTATTGACTCTGCAATATCGAGATACAGACATCGCAGCGTCACGTCAGTCATGGGGGTTGTTTGGCCATACTTCACCACGCTGGTCAGTGCGAGTTAGTGTTGGGTTGGGGGCGAGCGGGGGTGCAGAGGGGGGGGGGCGGGGACACTGGCGTTATATACCACCCGGCACTGATGTTAGCCGTGGCTGAGAATCCAACTCAGGTAGTGAGGTTCACGGCTCATTCAGCTAAGCACGGCGCCACCGCTACACCACTGGCGTGTATCGTACGTACGTGTAAGGCACCGCGTCTATCGTGTAGGTTGATGAAGTGAACGAAACTAAACTATTTTATTTTACCAAGTAAAGCTCATCGGAATCGAACCCACGACCTCCTGTATACCAGGCGAGGTGGTTAACATCTCATAGCCACCGCGGCGAACCATGAACAGCTGGAGAAGTCGCGGGATGGGTACTAGTACACCACGTGCACACACACACACCACATCCACACACACACACACCACGTGCACACACCACACACCACGTGAACACACAAACACTACGTGCACACATACCACGTGCACACACACACACCATGTGCACACACACACACACCACGTGCACACACACACACCACATGCACACACACACACCATGTGCACACACACACACCACGTGCACACACACACACACCACGTGCACACACACACACCATGTGCACACACACACACACCATGTGCACACACACACACCACGTGCACACACACATACCACGTGCACACACACACACCACGTGCACACACACACACCACGTGCACACACACACACACCACGTGCACACACACACACACCACGTGCACACACACACACCACGTGTTCCCGCACCACCACCACCACCACGTGCGCCCATTCAACGGACATTTAAGGCAGCAG
>JAAXLI020002993.1:0-11687 GCA_014621495.2 Entosphenus tridentatus | reverse complement strand
GTAATGTTAATAAGGTCAAAGAGGATTATGTTTAATAATAATACAATAAAAATCTCCACCCCCCACCCCCCCCCCCCCCTCCGCGGGAATGAGCAGCGCAATTGTAACAGTGCCCGTGTCCCACAACTTGTGTGACAAGTGCATTATGGGACACAAGCAAATGGCGCGTGACGTGCAGAATGTTCAGAGCGAGTAACAACACGGCGGCTTTATATCAATTGCGGCTCAACGCGAGAGAGAGAGAAACAACAATCGAAGACGGTTTGGGTTAAAACGTCCGAGGTCTCGCGAAGATGACCAACACCTCTGCACGGCACGACCACCCTCAGATTTGTAAAAGCCTCTCCGGTTTGGCAACGCTCGCAATTTTTGGGATGAGCACCAAAAGGGCGCACGTGCGATTTGAGCCGAGTAGTGGGGGGAGTTCGAATGTTTCAGGCGTACGAAGCGCGCGTAACCGTTACGTCTTGGAGCCAAGGTCACGTCTCTCTCCTCTGGACCCTAACCATCTGATGGAGCTGGCTGATAAGATAATGGCTTTTAAAACACCGTGTCTTGCTACCGTTAAAATAGCGTTGCGGTTCGGTCACGAAAACTGCACGCATTTACTCGTCGGTAACACTGCCTTGAAAAGGAAATTATTATGTAATTGCCAACATTTTGGGAAATGGCCCTCATTGATAGCAGAGGTAGGTAGGTCTTTTAGCCCTGCCCCCCCCCCCCCCCAATACGTTCTATTCATTGGCTACCACACTCAGATAAGCTCCTTTCCCCTCCTCCCCCCCTTAACTTGTATTTATGAACTTGTAGTTTTAATTTGTTTGCCTCACTTGATACAGTAAATCTAGCTGTGACGGTCCCACCTGATGACGGAGACTTGCGTTGCCTCCGAAACGTCGTGATTTATTATTTTATTTTATTTATATTATTACTTTTATTAATTATACATTTATTTTTTTACCTACGTGACTTTACCGAAAAAACCCAAGAGTTTGAATCCTTGCAAGTCACGAAAGCTTCAAATCTAGAATTAAGAGGTAGAGTGAGCCAGATCACTTTTGTCCCAAGCTAGGTAAGGTTTGTGTGCTTTCTACATAGCTGCTCGCTGGGCACGGCGGCCCTGAGACTGAGCTCCTGCAAAGAGCCGTTGGGCCATGCGACATTGAGAGGCAACACCTGCCGAGACCATCGGAAAGCCCGTGTCGGACAAAACGTGTCTCACGAGCACTTTTATTAAAACGACAAAGGCGTGTGATTGACAGCTTTGGATGCTGGTGTCACGGGGCCCCTGGAACCTGGCCTTCATGGGGTCCGAGTGGCTCATGGTGGGGAGGGCAGGGGCGGGGGGGTGGTTCTGGAATCTGGAGATCCGTTTAACACCAAACCTGCTCAAGTGACCAATGGGATGGTGGTGGTAATCACCATGTGGGGAGCGGTAGCGCTGCGGTTAGCGCTACGCTGTGCTACGAATTCGGCGACCCGAGTTCGATTCATGCTCACGGCCAATACCAGTGATGATTATCTGAACCGGTCCTGGGCCTCCCATAGGTCGACTCCGCCTCAAATGAGTACCTGGTGTGGTGTGTAGTAAACATCGCAACTGGCGAGACAAAGGCGGCCGGGCGTGGTGCTGGCCACCCACCCCCTCGTATGCCATGCCGGCTTTCATAGGTGCTCGCTAACAGCACTTGGCCCAACAGTCTGTTAAGGCTACACGGGGGATCTTTGTCTTTGGTAACCACCTCTCCATTGGTTGGCTCTGAGTCAGTGATGGACATTCTGCAGTGTCGTGGTGGGGTGGCCAGTATCTCCATAGGATGGCCACGTGTTTCATTTAACAAGAGCAGCAGCAGCAACAATGATGTGGGCCCGAGTCTTCCGATTATAAGAAGGGGGTTCGCGAATGCTTAGACAATGCTTGAGGACCTCACGAGCGTTGGGGGGGGGGGGGGGGGTGACATTCCGTACGGCAGAGGTCTGAGAAGAGCCCGGCGGGTTTTGCGTTAACGCCGCCCTCTCGACTGTGCAGCCTCAAGTCGTCTTCTGGATGGGGGAATTTAAGTCCTAAATGGGAGCCATTTGCAGGCCCCTTGGGAGTTTTGGCTGCTTCAGAATTTGCGGACGAGCGAGCGAGCGCGCGGGCGCCATTCAGCCTGGAAATGTCGCGCACTTGGGAATTACTCGCGATGTTGATTCCGTGAGGGTGCGAGTGGGAGCCAAGGTGGGGGGCGGGGGGGGGGGGATGAGTGGGTTTATGGATACAATGGAGCTATAAGGGTGGTGAATCCTTGTATCCAGATGGTATATTTAGCAGCCCATTCACATGGAACCTGTAGTGGCCCTATCGATTTGGCGAGAAGCATGAAATGAATAACGCGTGTGTGCGCATGGGGAGCGGTGGGGTAGCGGTTAGCGCTACGATGCGCTACGAACCCGACGAACCGAGTTCGATTCCCGTTCACGGCCGGCACCAGCGAATATTATCTGAACCGGTGCTGGGCCTCCACTATAGTCGCCACTGGGGGAGTAAAAGGCGGTCGGGCGTGGTGCTGGCCACCCATCCCCCCTTCGTGTGCCGTACCGGCCTTTTATAGGTGCTCCCGAACCGCACTTGCCCCAAAAAACAGTCTGTCACAGGCTATACGGGGGATCTTTGTCATTGTCTCTCGTGTGCTGTCGCTGCAAGTGCGGACGTGGCAGCAGAAATGCTCCCCCCGTCTCCACCCCCTCCCCCCCCCCCGCGGTTTTCCTCGGCGTTGACCTCGTGCTGCTTCCAGGGGCCGCCGGGCGAGCGGCGATTAGGATCATAGAGCTGCCAGCGATGACGGATGATGATGGTGGTGGTGGTGGCTGTGGCGGAGGCCGTCAATGTTAATGATAACGTCGTAGAGGACAGCCGCGGCGATCGTGTGCACGTGTGTGTGTGTGCGTGTGTGTGTGCGTGTGTGCGTGCGCGTGTGTGCGTGTGTGTGTCTGCGTGTGTGCGTGCGTGTGTGTGCGTGTGCGTGCGTGTGCGTGCGTGTGTGTGCATGCGTGTGTGCGTGCGTGCGTGTGTGCGTGCGTGTGTGCGTGCGTGCGTGCGTGTGTGCATGTGTGTGTGCGTGTGTGCGTGCGCGTGTGCGTGTGTGTGTGCGTGTGTGCGCGTGTGCGTGTGTGCGTGTGCGTGTGTAGGTAGCGGTAGTGTAGCGGTTAGTGCGCTGCGCTATGAACCTAGCGACCTGGGTTCGATTGACCGCTCACGGCCAACACCAGTGACGATTATCTGAACCGGTCCTGGGCCTCCCCTAGGTCGACTCAGCCTGAATGAGTACCTGGTGTGGTGTGTAAACATTGCCACTGGGGAGACAAAGGCGGTCGGGCGTGTTTCTGGCCACCCACCCCCTCGTGTACCGTTCCGGCCTTCATAGGTGCTCGCTAACAGCACTTGCCCCTACAGTCTGTTAAGGCTATACGGGGGTTCTTTGTCTTTGTTTGTGTGCGTGTGCGAGCGGTTGGGGTTGGCACACCGGGCCACAGACCCCGGCCACCTGAGATCGACTGTCGCTCACGGGTCATCATCGCTCGGTGAATATTCGAACCGGTCCCGGGCCTTTTTCTCGAGGTCCAACCAGCTAATGAATGGGCACCCGGTGCAGTGTGTCAACATCGGCAGTGGGGAGGCAAAGGCAGCCGGTCGGACGTGGCGCTGGCCGTCATGATGGCGGGATGTTAACAACCTCGCCTGGTATGCAGGAGGTCATCGGTTCGATCTCGACCCTGACGCCTGCTGCTGTTTATTTGGAGTTTGCGGCGACTCTCCGCTGTCACTAACACCTCGTCCGTGGCGACGTGGAGAAAACGCGAAGGCTGTTTGCATCCCTCGGGGTAAAGCCACAACATTTACAATTCGTTACTCTCCAACACACCAGTGTTGCTGTACGCGTAACGAATTGGCATGTTTTGTTTACGTGGCAACCCTTACTAATTATCTGTGGTGGGTTTAACGACACATTAATATTGACGCGATCTAACCCAAAACAAAACCCCTATTCATCTTCTTGGTTCTTTCGGTAAAGTCACGTAGAAGGGAAATAATTAAATATTTAAAATAAAACATCATAAAATATTGTATTTTATAATAATAATAATAATAAAATATATATTGTATTTTATTATGTTTATTTTATTTTATTATTTCCCTTCTACGTGACTTTACAGAAATAAACCAAGAAGATGAATCCCTGCAGTCACGAAAGCTTTAAATCGAAATTAAAAGCCCCTATTATGGTGTGACGGTATCAGTTATTGAGTACCAACTCGGTTCAATCCTGCTCAGATTTCGAAGACGTGACAACGAGATCAGAAGCCGTTGAAGCTCAACTTGGTTTGTCAAGCTGCGCGGTGTGATGTGGTCACAGCATGCACGCCTTGCAAGCCCTGCAGCCTTGGGGGGGGGGAGGCAGGGATGGTGACTCACAGGGGAGTGTATGGAAGCCACGTTGTGCGTGTTCAAAACCAGAATGTGTGAAACGCACGGTGATACTGCTTGGCGGGGGGGGGGGGGGAGTTCAACAAATCGATCATGCGAAAAGGTCGATAGCCATGAAGCCCCTGCTTTTCACGTCCTCGGCTCTTCTGAAGCATTCTTCTGCCCTGAAACCGCTCCTGTTCTTTCACGTCGCGAATCTACTGCGGGCCTTGCATTCCGAACGATATTTTCCAAAATGTTAATATTTTCTGCTGCTGAAATTGTTTATTGATTCCAGTCCCAGTTCTTTGCTATTCTTATAAACCTTTAACATTCGTCTTTTTTTTTCCTCAACTCAGACGACATTCAACATTTAGGGTAAACTTAGGCTTAAATGTCATCATCATCATAATCAGCCACGACCAATCCATTGATGGATAAAGGTCTCCCCAACCCGCCGCTTTCTCCTTCGCGATCCTGCAATGCAATCATCCACCACAGCATCTGCACACCAGCTCGTTCTATTGCTCCGCCGATAACTACCCCCAATGCAAAATTCATTACACTAGAATCCACAGCACGCATCGCCTCTCAAACAATCATCATCATTTCGGTTGTTGTTGTTATAGAAACGATGAAATGCGATCTTTCGTTAACTTCCACGTGCCGTTCCAGTGAGAATCGCTTGCACGCCAGCCAGAACTCGGCTGCCCCCTCAAAGTGATTTACGAAGCGTCATATCGGGTGCCTGGATAGCCCATTACAGCATTGTCTGCTGAACGATTGCCACGGGTTCCGCGGTGGGAACGCTGCCACTCCGGGGGTCACTTCTGGAGTGCGCGCCTGCTGCTGCTGCTGCTGCGAACACGAAGCGCGCGGCGATTCATCGATCTATTCATTCAAATACTCAGATTCATTCCCATGCTCGTGATACGTGCATTGAATTGAACCCACCGTGCGTGGACGAAGACCTCCCCGCAAAGCCATCGCCATACTCCGCCCCCCTCCCCCTCGTGATGCAAAATACATTTGATGTTGCATTGAGGCTAACAGAGCAGACAAAATTTGCGCAGTGGATACACGACAACAACAAAAAATGAGAAATTACAATTGAGATGTTTCAACAAAAATCATTTGGGTCTGCCCACGCGGCCCCAGCGGCGGCGCGTTCGTCGCTCGTAGCGGAGGGTCGGGGTTCGAATCACGCGGCCGCCCTGATTAACACCGTGGGGTGGTTTTTATCCGTAACAATTTGCGCCGCCTCCTTCGCAGTCGTGGCCATCGAAGACCGCCGCGAGGTCGTTGTCATCGCCAGAAGAGAGCAGGCCCGCCGTTTTGCCCGCCGTTTCGCTCCACGCGTTCCCGAGGAAGCTCCCCGCACGGCGGAGCGAAACGCCAGACTGTAACACGACAACCCACACGGTGGGAGAGAGGGGGCGGGGCGGGGGTGGGGGTGGGGGGTGGGGTGCTGCGTTTAATTTAAAACCAAAAATCACGTAAGCCCGATTTTACCCGTCTTTCTAAGGGGGCCGATTCCTCGCAGAACGCGCGTTGCTACGGGAAAATGTGGACAATAAATAACACGCCGCTCTGCAGAGCTGCTTTGCCCTATGGGATTATTCCTGCCCGAGCCTCGGAATTGTTTAAGAAAACGAGATTTTTTTTTATTATCATATTTTTCCAGCTGGGCTTTGCTCTGGCTCTCCTCTGCTCCGGTTAGCAAGTGGCAAAGCATGCACCGTGACCTCTCGTTTAGAGAGGGGGCAAACAAAAATTGTATGGCGGGGGGGATGCGGGGGAGGAGGGGAAGCCACGAGATGGTTAACATTGAAATTTACTTGAAACGACGATGCTAAAGACAGAACGCGTAGCGATGGCGATCCAGATTTTGACGATCGTGCAATCGTCAGTTCTCGAACCCTCTCGTGCGCGTGCGAGAGGGACGACTGCCACATTCGTCAGCTTAATTGTCTAATTGTCCCAATTCGTATTGTGTCAACAATGACTGTTTAATTTTTACTTTGACATTTTAGAAGGGGAGTGGGCTAAGTCTACAGCAGGGGTGGTGGTGGGGGGTCACCTCCTCTGCCCCCCCGCCCCCGCCGCCACCACCACCTCCTCCAAAGCTACAGGGGTCAGGGGTGTTGAATGGAGTTCGTTTCTTGTCCGTGTTAAAAACGCCGACACGGCCGTAAAGTTGAACTGCGCGAGCCAGTGACACAGGGCACGGATCTCGCTGTCGACTTGACCCACGGGATGGAACCGCCGGCATTAAAACAAAACAAAAAAACACAACGACGATCAAAAATGTACCCTTTTGACGGCAGGATGCCTCTGGAAGGCTTCTTTGATGTAGCTTCCATGAGGCCTGGCCGTTTACTCTGTCCGTGGCCTTTTGAAAACACCCTGCTGGCCACAGCAAGCCGTCAACGTCGTTTTCCAAAGGAAAGACTCACGGCAAGGAATGGCAATGCGAGCTCAACGTCCAGAATGCAATGCAAGTTCCTCACCGCTTCTCCTTCTGTATGGATTGATATCAGCAGATTAAAGATGCGATTTTAGATGTTGTTATCCACCCAATTGTCTGTTCAGACGCAGAGTGGATCTCTTCCGTTCCTCCTTTAAAGGGGTGAAGGCATCGGCGGCAGTGGAGTGTTTGAGATGCGAATCTGTGACGGTGCCATCTGTGGCATTGGGTGGCCGCGTCGGTCACACGCCCCGCTCCCGATTCGCCTGACGGTCGACCATTGGCGGTGTGGAAGGTTGACACCGGGGCAGGTTCGACGGTCGGGTCCTGTGCGAGAGATATTTAGTTTTGACGTCGGGCCGGAGTCCAGCCTCTCGCTACCACCTCTCGCCTCCGTTATGGATGGTTTGTGGCATTGCTACGCTCACAATGTTTACCCACAATCACCCGGGTGAATCATCCCATCCGGGGATGAAATCCATTGTTTGCCAACAATGCAGCCACGTGGCGAGCGATGACAGATTCGTATGAGCCCGAGGAATGTGGAACGCTTCCTCGACGAGCTCAGTCAGGGTCGACTGGGGAGTCGAGGAGTAGAACAGGTAACGTTGGCATGTAGTTGGAACCAAAAAAACTTTGGCCCAACGTTGGCCCAATGTTCCATGTTTACTGGAACACAACGCCCCCCCCCCCCCCCCCCCGCCCCCCCCCCCCGTACTTACGATTGGCACGGCTGGCTACGAACGGGGCCAAAGAAGTTCAGCATACACACGTGCATTGTGAATTAATGGAACAATATCTGCAATGGAGCAGATGCTTATATGTGGAATATGACACTAGCAAAACGACTTCTGGAAGCACTTCAATTTGACCCCCGCTCATTCTCTCTCTCTCAGAGTGCAATGGGGGGGGGGGGGTGCCCCGGATTTGCTTTTTTTATCCCCAGGGTGGCAATTTCAGTTGTCGTCAAGTTCAGTCGTAAGCCGAGGAGAAAGAAGAGGAAGGAAGGGCTTAGGCTGAGCTTTAGACAGAAGCAGCGAGTCAACGGCATGGATGGTTGGAGGGAAGGGATTAGTCCAAAGGAGGTTTCATGTCAAGTCAATAAAACTGAAATGTTTCATTCTAAGCACTGGATTTTAACCAAATTGAGTTAAAACGCACGTTGTACGTATGTAGTGACATAGCGCCGACTGTTGGACAACAGCAGCAACTGCAGGTGGGCACTTAGCGCACACGCCGCTGAGCATATACACGGTGTGTGTGCAGGCAGGGCGGAGGAACTGGGGCAAGGGTCACGGTAGACCTCGTGGGGAGGCCCCTGGAACCCTCTAGAGGGTTCGAGAAGGGAGGCGCGGCTAGGGCGGAGCCAAGCCGCGCCGAGGGGAATAAAAGCAGCTGAGAGCGAGAGCTCCAGGCTGCCGGTTCTGGGATTGGACTCGTCTCATCATCGCTGTCGTCATCATCGCCGCCCTCATCGCCGCCGCCTTCGCCCGGGCATTGCACGACCGGACAGTGGTTGGCTGTCCCGGTCGACGCTGTCGGTGCAACGCGGGCAGGGTCGTGTCGGGGACGGGTCGCGCAGCAACGGGGTCGTGTGTGGGTGAGAGAGGGGGGGGGGCCCGAGTGGTATCGTGAGCTCAGCAACAACAGCAACGGATAAAGAGGGCAGAGCGGTGCTCCCCTGCGAACATCTCGTCTCCGGCTGAGTGTGTGTGTGCGATGCACGCCACCCGCACGCACGGACGACACTGCACATATCGTGGGCGACTGGGCTGAGACGATGACCATCGACCCGCTATTTACGAAAACACAGGCGGCTGAAAACCTCTGACCCCTGAGCTACCTGGCCACCTCCACGCAGCTTGACTAACTCATCGCACGAGGTCAATGTTATTCAAATCTTGATGTGGTGTTTATAGCAGAGTTGATTTGCATATATATAGCGATGAAGCGTTCCATTGGTTTCTGAACTGCATCAGAAAATTATTGTAGAATGATGATAATCAACAAAATATTCACGCACTCTCACTCTCTGTTGCCCGTTCTCGGCAACACTGCTGTGCTCACACACCACGGATACGGGACATCTGCGAAGAAAGGTTTTTAAGCTCATCAGATTCCTCCAGTATAAATGCGTATTCTGATTCTGATCTTGCGTGTAAAATTGGCTGACGGGGACCGCCCGTGTGACAAATGGAATAAACTCACGGACACGCACAGACACACTCGGGGTTGGCCCCGCTGAGTTCGCTTTCGTGAGAATAAGACTCTGGCCGCGTTATAAACTCGGGGTACAAAGACGGGAAGTGAGATGTGGGGATTTCATTTTGTTGTAAACCGGGTGAGATTACCCGACCCTGCGGAATGACACGCCAATCAACTTTTATTGTCGTCATTATATACGTCTCGTAAAAAAAAAGGTGTTCTATCTGACAAATAACAATTTCACTCTTGTCCGCGAAATGAGATTTCCAGAAAGGAGAAGCAGAAGGGAAAAAATTTTGAAACCGAAACGTGAAAAATTCCTGCAAATTGAAAAAGGCCAGATATATGCCAATCTTTTTTTTCGTGTCACATCCATTGTAGCAACCGCAAATAAAATTAGCGTCCTTGGCCCACAGTATCCATAGCGATGCTTTGCAATGTAAAAAAGAAAGCCTCGATGTCAGGGTGTTCAAAGAGTGTCCGTCCGTCTTCGTGCCAATAGTGACAGCAAATTAACAAGACTGACCGCAGTATAAAGACAAAGATCCCCCCTAAAGCCTCGACAGTCTGTTGGGGCAAGTGCTGTTAGCGAGTACACCTATGAAGGCCGGAACGGCACACGAGGGGGGGGGGGGGTGGGTGACCAGCACCACGCCCGGCCGTCTTTGTCTCCCCCAGGGGCGATGTTTGTTACACACACCGCACCAGGTACTCGTTTAAAGGCTGAGTCGACCTAAGGGAGGCCCACAACCGGTGCAGATAATCGCCACTCCCCGCTACACACACACCGAGACGCATTCAGATTCGAGGTGTCATATAGTATGCAGCTTGTTTCAAGCCAGACACTTTGCTTTCTCTCCATAATTGGCCTCGCCGAGTCTCAGGCCTCGCCGAGTCTCGAGACTCGGCCAACAGGAGGACCCTGCACCGGTATATTTGGCCAACTTCGTAAATGTATTTGGCGTGGTGGCGGGGGAAAAAAACTGGAGACCCACGCAATGCGAAGTGGTCACACTCAAAGCTCTGCACGGTTCGATTCGTGAACCGATGGCTGCGTACTCCCTGGCCAAACTCACGGCCGGTGGGTGTCGTGGCGTGCGCAGCGACAACGAAACGCGAGCGGCGTTTTGGCGTCACAACGCACCGCTACGACGCTTCCCACGCAGCGCGAGAAACACTGCGCGTCTGTGACCAGCCAGAGGCTGCCCGTGAGAGCAGTCCCCTTGACTTGTAACCGAGCGAGAGCACGCGGAAGGGTTAAAGACATTGTGAAAACTGTGATCGCGCCTGTACAGGACACTCGGCGCACTAGAAGGGGGGGTGATGGTCCAATGTCAAGGATAATGATGGCGTGGCTTGGCGAAGAACGGAGCGTGTCCGAGAACATTGCCCACCAAAGTGGACGGAGCCATCAAATCGGCTAAGGTGCAGGTGGCTTGACGGGCCGTGCCAGCATCGTGAGAGATGCGCTTTGGTTTGCGGCAAGGGAGTCGCACGCAACCCCCCAGTTTGACGTCGAGCGCACGGGCGGAGCGACGCGATCAGCTGGTCGCGCAGGTGCACGCCGTGCGAATTGCTCCATCGGCGGGAATGCGAGAGAGACGTCTCGAAGGAGGCCCTTCGATCCGGCAAGCGGATTGACCACGGCCGCCGGTTGGTGATGAGAGCCGTCCGGCACGCGGTGCGGATTTTTGGCGGCGTGGAGCCAACGTAAGGTGAGCTGTGACCCTCCTCCCCTCCCTCCCCCCTCGGGGGATGGGATACGAGACGGCTGAGATTAGCACGCAAGAATCACGCGGGGCTGTTGCATTGTTTGTTTCATATCCTTTATTTAACCGAGAGATTTCAAACAAAAAACAAATCCGAGCTGTAAATGACGAGCGCGCAGGTCCCACGCTTCGATTCGATTTCCTCGCGCGGGATTCAAATCGCGGCCGATGCTCTCAAAGTCCCTCCGCCTCTGTGCACCCAGCAAAATAAAAACAATGGGTTCGCCGCAGGTAGTCGACCGGTGGCTTGCGTGTGGTGGGTACTCTCACCTATTCCAGGACGTCTCGCCAGCGTCAGAGAGTGGGCCAAACACCCTCTACACGGGGCTCTTCAGTAGCGGGGAAGCCCTCGCTTGAGCGCACGTGCGAGGCTGCACACTTACTCAAAGAGTGCAACGGTGACGAGATGTTTACTACCTCGTCAGGTATACAGGAGGACGTGGATCCGATGGCGACCCTGACGCCTGCTGCTGTATATTTGGAGTTTGCGTGTCTCTCTTTCTCCGTGGTCGCGTGGATTTTTCTCCGGGTCCTCCGGCTTTTTTCTCTCTCCACATTTTAGAAACACGCGTTTAGAGTATTTGGCTTCCATACATTTCCACGTGATCATTCACGTCATTGAGCTATCATTTGTGGCCAGGTCGCTCCATAGTTCAGGTGGGCCTTTACCTGGTGACATAAAAACAAATATATGGCTCAATTTAGTTGTTGTTTTAACCTGTTCACTCATCACCTCGCTCCTGTGAATGACCTCACAGCGAGTGGCCGTGCATCGTGGACGCGGGCCACATTTGGAGGA
>JAAXLI020002991.1:822-11698 GCA_014621495.2 Entosphenus tridentatus | reverse complement strand
CCCCCCCCCCTCTTCCAGGTTAATTATTACGGACAGCTGCTTCGGTGGAATAACTTTATTCCTCCAATAAATCGCACACACGGACACACACGGACGCAGCTGTGTCCACGCACACAAACAAATTTTTTTTATATGGTTCCGGCCCTTTGAACAACTCGGAAAAAACAGAGTGGATTTTCCCGATATAAGCCGAGGCACAATTCCATCAGTATACCACCGGGGGTCAGCGTACCACCGGGGCTCAGCCCTCAACTCATCTCGTCACTGCCAACGAAGGAGCATCTCCCATCACCCAGAATGGCGATGTTCGCGGAGTAGCGACGTGCATTGACAAGCCGAGGTCTGCACCACCTAAGAAGAATCGCTACACTGAGCCGCTGAGGTGCGAGTGAAACTGACGGAGATTCCAGTTATCATTCTCGAGCCAACGAAGACATCCAACGTCCACCCAGCAACGAACGAGAGCATCGTTCATCGCCAGAGCGACAACAAGCAAGCAACCTGGAGAAAGGGCGGAAATCGCCAAGCGTCGACCAAGCGAGCAAAGAAGAGGGGAGCGCCATCGAATGCGCCGTGTGTTTAATACACACACCCAGATCGACCAGCACCAACGAGAACCGACTCGTCATCCAGCAGTGGAAAGAGCCTGATCGAACGGCCGTGAGGAAGAGGAGAGCGCCAGCGAATGCGCCGTGTGTTTAATACACACACAGATCGACCAGCACCAACGAGAACCGACTCGTCATCCAGCAGTGGAGAGAGAGGTGACAGCCTGCCGAACGAGCCGCCGCGCCGTCAGAGCTACAGAGAACGAGCACCGCCGATGCCGCTCATCTCCCAGCGGAGAAAGTCGCGGCTGCAACCCCGCACGGGCGAGAGGGACATTCTCCGAGTCGTTCGTATCACCTCTCCCACTCACAAACCCAAGGAAGCACATACACACACCCACATCTACATTCCCCGGGGCATGCAAGAATTTATCCAAGAGACAATCCACCTCTCTCACAATGGGACCGACCCTAGACAATCATCAGAAGACTAATTATAAAGTTTGAACACCAGCTGGCCGTGAGGAATCGTGGCCCATCGTGTGATTAAGAATCCGTCGGTTATAGGAGTGTGACGTTTTTTTTATCATGCCTTTTCATTTTCGTTTTCTCTTATCGCATAAACGACCAATATATTCGTCGATGCAAACTAAAACTCTCGAAATCCTCATTACGAATCGACACGTTTACAGAGAGAGAATATCGTGTCAAACCGGTTTCTTTGTCATAGAATCTCGCCTAAGAATTAATTAAAGCAGAGCCAGATACGCTCTCCCACAAACACACGCACCCACCCACCATTGTCTCAAACATTTCGTTAACAAATATAATCTTGCCGACGAATCGATTGACGTATGCTCGTCATATGAATATCGTTGCATGCTTGTTTTAAAACTCTGCCTGTCGCCGAATGTGCTCGGTACGCGGTGGAAATAATGAGATGTGCGGTTGCCAAAGTGAAACAAGGCAAGCCTTGATGGTTAAGAGTATTGATCACGAGAGAAATCTCCCCAATGGTACAGTCGATAATTCCGAACATGAGAGTCGCATCTTAGAGTGTCATATTTTGTTTGGAATTAAATTGTTTAACACAGAAGTATTTCGAGTGTTCTTTCCAAGTCCATGCAAAACTGTCTTATTTATAAGAACTGTATCCTGCGTTGAGATATGAATTTGGAGACCTAACATAACATAAAGCACACTAAGATAATCAATAAATGTTTAATCAAAGATAATCGTTTTATCCTGATTGATACAACTATGGATAACGAAGCTAAGCCTAATTATCATAACTGCACACATTAACATAATCACAAGCCCTCGCATAAAGTACTACGATTATCTCCATAAGTATCATTATTTATGCACATAATTACATACATTAGCATAATTTATGCACTTTACAATTTTTTTGTAATTTCATTAATTTTTATTATTTTTATCAAAATTTCATAATCCGACATATACAACAAGCAGTCACTGAAGTGAAAGCCCAAGCATGGGAGGAGTTTGGAGAGACCATGGAGAGGGACTACCGGGTAGTCTCAACGATGTTCTGGCAAACCATCCGACGCCTTAGGAGTGGTCAACGGGACGTGGCCCAGGCTGTTTTCAGAAAGGGTGGCTTGACATTGACCTCAACTAAGGAGATAGTCGAGAGATGGAAGGAACACTTTGAGGAGCTCCTCAACCCGGTAGACATGCCCTCCTCTCAGGACGTAGCCCTGGAAACAGCTGGGGGAGTCGGATCCATCCCGGCTGCTGAAGTCGCTGTGGCGGTCGAGGGCATTCGTAGCGGCAAAGCTACTGGGGTGGACGAGATTCGCCCAGAGTCTTTTTTAAAGTGCTGGACAGTGTAGGAGTGTTATGGTTAACATTGCTCTTCAATGTTGCATGGAAGATGGGTACAGTTCCTCTGGATTGGCAAACTAGGGACGTGGTTCCCATTTGTTTTATTAGGGGACAAGAGGGTGTGCTCCAACTACAGAGGAATCACACTCCTCAGCATCCCAGGTAAAGCTTATGCCAGAGTGCTGGAGAGGAGGCTCTGCCCGGTGGTCGAGCCTCAGATTCAGGCGGAACAATGTGAAATCCATCATGGTCATGGAACAATGGACCAGTTGTTTTCCCTCTCACAGATATTTGAGGAGTCATGGGAGTATGCTTCTCTAGTTTACTTCTGCTTTATAGACTTGGATTAAGCATATGACTGTGTTCCCCACAATGTCTTGTGGGAGGTGCCGTCGGAGTATGATGTACAGGTGCCAATTTTGTGTGATTTTCAGTCCCTCTTTTCCCAGAGTAAGAGCTGTGTCTGTATTCTTTGTGTTAAATCAAAGTAGTTCACTGAGGGTGTTGGACTCCGCCGAGGGTGCGCTTGTTTCCACTCCTGTTTGTGATTTTCATGGACAGCATATCAAGGCACAGCCGAGGTATGGACAGCATCCAGTACAGGGCATGGAGGTGGCATCGTTGATTTTTGCAGATGACTTTTTACTCTTTGCCTTGTAAGTCTGTGATCTCCAGCAGGCACTTGAACGGTTTGATGCCGAGTGTGAAACGAGTGGGATGAGGATAAGCACCTCCAAATCTTAGGTCATGGTTCACTCCCGGGAGACAGTGGATTGTTCTTTCCAGGTGAGGGGGGAACAATTGCCCTTTGTGGAGGAGTTTAAGCACCTTGGGGTCTCTTTCACAAGTGATGGTAAGTGGGAGCGGGAGATCGGCTGGCGGATCGGTGCGGCACCCACAGTGTTGCAGGCACTACCTTTCCGTGGTAGTGAAGCGGAAGCAGAGTTCTCGAACAAAGCTCTCGATTTATAGGTCAATCTATATTCCCACCTTCACCCATGATCATGAGCTTTGGGTAATGATGAAAGGATAAGATCGCGGGTACAAGGGACCAAAATGAGGTTTCTCTGCAGGGTTGTCGGGCTTCACTATTGGTGATCGGGTGAGGAGTTCGATAATCCTGGAGAGACTTAAGAGTTGAGCCACTGCTCCTCCAGATCGAGAGGAGCCAGTTGAGGTGGTTCGGGCACCTGGTATAAAGGATGCCCCCCGATAGACTCCCCCTGGAACTCTACCAGGCACATCCCACTGGGCGAAGACTCCAGTGCTGGCCCAGGACACACTGGCAGGACTGTGTCGCTCAGCTGGCATGTGAACGCCTGAGAATTCCCCAGGAAGAGATTGAGTCTGTCGCCAGGGAAAGGGAGGTCTAAACAGCCCTACTCAACATGTTGCCACAGCGACCTTCACCAGGACAAGTCGACTGAAAAACGAAGAGATGAATGAAGAACATGCAAAAAAAGCTATTTTAAATAATGATTATAGTGATTATCCGGGTTTTTCTTTTATTCGGCGCCCCCTTCACCCTGAAGCCACCAGATACTTGTTATTTTAAACGAGCTCGTTGAAACAGATAAAACACATGAATGTATTTGTTAATCGGGACTCAGTGCTGATGAGTATTGATTGGAATTAAAACGGTCTAGAGTGGTCTGTTTCTCTGTGGCTGTTTCTGCCATTGGTCGATCGCGTTTGTTCAAATTGTATTGTTCAGTGACCGAACACAAGACGGCCGCAGTGTAGTGCTTCAGGAACCGCTGATAATTTATGCATACTATGCAATGGCTTAGTAGCTTTTGTGTGGATGTGTTACATTACAGTGGCCCCTCGGTTAACGATATTAATTGGTTCCACAAAAACCATAGTCAATCTAAATGATCACTAATCGTATATAGGAAATGCATGTTTAAAAGGGGCTTAATTTATTCCAAGATGATTGTAAGTTGGTCTTTTTCTCCCTAAAACATATATATATATAAAGTCATAATTTGTGTGTGGGTTTGTGGCGGGGTTTGTGTGGGTTTGTGTGTGGTCGTGCGCTTGGGTCTCCAACGGTGGGGTTTATGTGAAAAAATAGTCAGGTACCACGCTGTAAGCCCCGCGGTAAGCAAGCGCTATTCCTTTTTCACATCTGTCAACTTTTAATTAGTTTAATTAGCGATTTAGTGCGATTGTTGTGTGGTGTCCTTTATTTATTTCTTTATGACGCGGACACGACCATACCAACTCACGCGCCTTTGGTGGGGGGGACGGCCCATGCCAAGTCGCACGCCTTCGGTGGGAGTGAGGGGTCATTTTCTTTCGCGTTAAAAATGCTATAAAAATACACTAAACGCTGACGTTTATTCTTCACTGTGTGATGTCCCCCCCACCCCGATGCGTGCAGTTATTACTACTATACAATCGCTAGATGCTACCACTATAGGCCGTAGATATTACTGCAGAGCGGCCTGGGAGATCGTTGCTGGTGGGGGGGGGGGTCAGGGATAGCAGCCCAGCCCCAGCCTGCCAAGGTGCCACTTCGGCCGGCAAGACAATTTAGGCGTCGGCCGGAGGCTCTGCATGGGACTAGGCCTCACCACGCCACTCTGTCAGGTGAGTACTTTGTGCTATAGAATCTATCAATACTGCTATAGAATCTGCATGCACTACTGTAGTGATAGCAGGTACAACCAGAGTCGGTATGCACTGCTGTAATCATAGCAGGTACCACCACAGTCAGTATGCACTGCTGTTAGATTTTTAAGAGTAGGTTTGAAATATAAATTTGACCCGGGCAACGCCGGGTACTTCCCGCTAGTAGTTTGTAATATTTAAACACAATCATTTTTTTAAAATAAATAAACGTTATAAGAACATATTAAAGCATTAATATTAGTAAAAAAAACTGGATAAATAAGGAATAAATAGACCTAAAAAGGTGCATAAATAGAATATAAATATAAATTCTTACCTGAGGCTAAGAAAATCGATGGCTTAAGCAAGCCAGTTGCTTTCAAAACGCTCATAAAAGGGCACGTTACTGATTGGCTTAGGTCTAGGAGCGCTCCCATTTGCCGAAATTGGCGGATCCGTTTGATATCATAAAAATATCGTTAATTGAAAATGTATCATTAATAGAAACAATGGGGGACCCTATAGGATGCGGATTGTTAATCGAAAAACCGTTAATCAATGGCATTGTAAAACCGAAGGACCACACAGTATGGCGCTCGCTAGACTTCGCTCACAAAGGAAATACGTGGGAGGTGGACGTGCACCCTTTCCACAAATGGAAGTTCATCAAAGAATCGGTGAAACTGTGACTGTGGCGAAGTCCAAACCATAGAACAAAGCGTCACACGACGATAAATAGCATTATTTATGCACCAGCGTCTACTGCGGTGGCTAGGAGATGTTAATTACCTCACCTGGTAAGTAGAAATATCCTGGGTTCTATCCTGACCCTGACACCTGCTGTATATTTGGAGTTTGCGGTGTGTGTGTCTCTCTCTCCTCGTGGTCACATGGATTTTCCTCCGGGTTCTCTGGTTTTTTCCTCCACATTTAGAATCAATGTCACGTGTTTAAAGTGTTTGGCTGCCATAAATTTCCACGTGATAAGCCACTTAATTGAGCTATTATTTTTGATAGCCAGGTCGCTTCTGAAAAATGAGCTACATAGCTCAGTGTGGCTTAACTGGTAAAATGCAACGGGCTCAATAAACAAATAAAAACACTCTTGAATTTCTGTCGTCTTTCAGCAATAGAATAATGAAGCAATTTAAATATTTGAAAATAGTAATTATGCTCACCATGCGATCACCGTATGTGCAAGATTCAATTTCTTATGGTTAATCTACCTTGATAGTATGGCCCCTGCCGCCATATAGCGATTGATCAGTCTCCATTATCTAAGTGAACATATCGCTCGTTTAGGGAACAAATGTGTCCAAATTTAAATAGTTTGCTACAGCGAAACGGAATAACACTCGTTTAATGAGACATAGCCTCTTTATTGATTGCAGTGGGCGTACCCACACTTCCATCCCACCACATGCATCCTGTCCGATCGTAGACTGTCGCTATAGACTGTTGCCATAGACTGTAGCACCAAACTCATGCTGATGGGTAAACTGGTGGTGGGTACAGTTTTGAGAATCCTCCACCATTGTTTCAACTATTACCACACAGAATTACCAGTCTTCAACTACTCACTTGAAGACGTGAATGTGTTACGTCTACTGGTTAGTAATATAACACAAAAATAAAAGATTTTCACAACCAGAGCGTGAACCTGGCGACCCTAGTTCGATTCTCGGCTAGGGTCACCAACATTAGTTGCATGGTTGAAGTATGGTTAACTCCCATGACCAAGAGCACTTGAAAGCCATCATCAAGTAGTGGATTGACGAAGGACTGAAGGTCGTGATGATGATGATGATGATCAAACGTGAAGCAACACACCTGCACCAGTGTGGAGACCGGGTTGACGGTGCGGAGATTTTTGAGAATGCATTGGGTCAGGCTTGCCACACTCAGGCCGATAGCCCAGGACGTGTACCCCTTGAGACGAATAACTTCATAAGCACTGCAACAAAAATGCACAGACTCTTCTTAAACTTCAACCTCACGTAGTCTACTTATGAACGTGTGGTGCAAACAAAAATGACTACAAACTTAAAAAATGACTACATGAAGAAATGCAGGGTGTAAAAATACGGGTTGAACTCCACTTCTGAGAATTAAAAGATATATATACAGGGGACTCTTGATTACCCGCGCTAATGATAGGGAGGACGGCCGCTGATAATTCAAAATTGCGGATAATCCAAATAAATCTATTTTCTGTGGATCTCTATGCTAAAAATCATTACCATAGGTATAAATAATGTTTAAGTTAATACAATTTACTTTGTTAATGAACAAATACTAACGATCAACCAATTGATGATGTGAGTGTTCAGTGATAATACTTTCCTGCTCCCGCCCAGCAAAAGACTCGGCCCACTAATTGGACAGCAGAGCCATGCCAATCAAGATCAATCAAACTCCACCCACTGTTGTGAAGATGTGCAACTACTGTACTGTAGGGATGATCACATGGATTTCAGATTAACCAGAGCAATATATTTTTTCGGTTTAAGCACGTGACTTGTAATACAAATTTCCAAGAATAACAATGTGCAAATGTTTTTAGATTATTAAATTGGGCTTCAGGGAAGAATCCCCTGAGTTATTAATTTACGTGAAAATATCGGGTGCGCCGTTAATCCACAAATCAGAAAAAAGTACATGGATAATCAAGAGTCTACTGGACTTATGCTCTTATCTTTTCTATACTCTGCACTACTGTCGGTTTTTGTGTTTGTTGTTGTAATTTTCTGACCCCCATGGGCACTCTTGACTATATTTGAGAAAAGAGCATCATGGCTTGCATCGGTTTCCTCCTCCTGCAGTATAAAGATTCTGACTCTGACGAAAGGTATTGCCACTATTTAACTATGTTCTATTTCACCAGGTAAGGCTCCACTGAGCTACGTATATTTTTTTTCAGAAGCAACCTGGCTATTAGCTCAGCAAAGTGGCTTATCAAGTGGAAATTGATAGCAGTAGCCCAATATTCTAAATGCGTGATGATGATTCTAAATGTGGGGGGGAAACCAGAAGATCCGGAGAAAAATCTACACGACCACAGGGAGAGAGACGCAGACTCCAAATATACAGTAGGCGTCAGGGTCGGGATCGAACTCCATGACCTCCTGTGCACTAGGCGAGGTAGTTATCATCTCATAGCCACAGTGGCGCTCCATCGTAATGCCTGCACACACCTGTCGATGACCTCTTTGTGAATGCTTGTCCAGACCCCCCCCTCCGCTCCGTGCTGCTCTGCCTCCAACGCCTGCTGCAGCTTCACTCCGGCCACATTGGCTGCGCTCCACACTGCCACTGGGGGAGGGGATGCAGGAGAGAGTGCATGGGCATAGCAAACTCTAAACCCCATAATAGTTTAATTTATATTATATATTTATTTATAGGAATACATTAACCCCCCCCGCGCCCCCTCTGGTATTCACACCTGTAGGACGCCACGGTGGAGGGATGTTTACTACCTCGCCTGGTATACAGGAGGTCGTGGGTCTGATTCTAACCCTGACGCCTGCTGTATATTCGGAGTTTGCGTGCCTCTCTCCCTGTGGTCGTGTGGATTTTGTCTCCGGATCCTCTGATATTTCTCTCCACATTTAGAATCAACATCATGCGTGAAGCGTATTTGGCTGCTGCAATAAATGTCTACGTGACAAGCCACTTCGTTGAGCTATAATTTGGCATAGCCAGGTCGCTTCTGAAAAAAAGCTATATTGCTCAAGTAGGCCTTACCTGGTAAAATAAAAAAAAGGTTTTTTATTGTCTCACATTTGACGACATCACATTTACCACCACCTTTATTTGAGACTGAAACAGGAGGAGGATTTTTCCACAATTCTGGCTGTCGCCTGATGATGCTGAGTTGAAAAAGCCAGTGAAACGTCACGGTACACAAATTGTAAATGCTTTAGTGGGTTTACTCTCCAACACACTGGTTAATGCTGAACTAGTAACAAATTGCTACATTTTGTTGATATGACAAACCTTACCGATTGGCTCTGTGGGGTGGTTTCGGGTTTAACGATACATTTATATTAACGTGATCAAATCCAAAAACCTCTATTATGGAGAATATAGATCTTGAAGGCCTACATGTTAAACTGTCTAAACTAAACAATTGTATGTTTCACCAGGTAAGCTATGTAGCTCTTTTATAGAAGTGACCTGGCCATCACAAATGATAGCCCAATGAAGTGGTTAGTCATCAGGTGGAAAGAGTATAGCAGCCAAACACTCTGAACGAATGATGTTGAGTCTAAATGTGGAGGGAAAAACTGGAGAACCTGGATAAAAATCCACGCGACCATGGGGAGAGAGACAGGCAATATCCAAATATACAGCAAGCGTCATAGTCAGGATCGAACCCAGGCTCCTCCTGTATACCAGGGGAGGTAGTTAACATATCCTAGCCACCGTGGCGCCCCAATGGAGGGAGGCATACAAACCCGGTCATGCTTGTTAAACACTCAATTCTGGTCGTGAAATGGACTTCGACGTGACTGTGAATGCCTGCGAGCGGCTGGAGAGAAAGAAGAGTCAGAGATGCAATCAGCCGACAATCTGACCAAGTCTAAGTTCCCAGTCTGACCAGCGACTGGAACCTTTTGTGGACGTCAGCCTTAGTTATTTGGCTAATTGACCAAGCAGAAACCATCCCCCCCCAACGCCCCCCCCCCAACCGTGACAGGCGATTAGCCGATGGTGCGACGTTGATTACTACCGCTGGAGTCCCCGTGCTCCCCGATGATATATCCGTGAATGCTGGAAGGGCTGATTCCCAGCCTCTCGCCCATGAGGAATCGCAGACGCGCTGAGTCCAGGTTGGTGCCGCTGCCGATGACGCGATGCACGGGGAATCCGCTCAGCTTCCAAGCAACGAACGTCAGAATGTCCACTGCATGCCAAGACCAACATTCACAAAGGTTAGACCGTGTAAATATATGCTTCGTTAAACCTGCCACCACCACCTGACACAGCCAATCAGTAAGGTTTGTCACGTGAATAAAACGTGCCAATTAGTTACTAGTTAAGCACTAACCATTGGTGTGTTGGAGAGTAAACCCACTAGAACATTTAAAATCCGAGTACCATGACGTTTCGCCGGTAATTACAACTCAGACTCATCTGGCAAATTGTGCTGAAATTAATATTTACGTGATCAAACCCAAAAAAGTAACTTTTACTATGAAAAAAAATGGTTGTAAAAGCTTACATGGTGTAACATTGTGTTTATAACACTATTTTGAAATGAAACATCGACCAATCGATCGATTGATGAGTTGTTGATGATTACAATGACAACGACTCTCGCATTGGGGAGTGAGAATCTACCGTGCCGATCAGACCTGGGTTTGACACGATGAGGAGCACAGCGTCAGGGCTGTACTTGGCCAAGTTGGGGATAATCTTCCGGAAGACGGCGACGTTTCTCTCCACCAGGGCAAGGCGACTCTCCCCCTCCTTCTGTCGCACACCGGCCGTCACCACGCAGAGCTTGGAGCCGGCTGTCACCGCATAGTCTACGAGCACAGAGTCGTTGACATGTGCACGCGCCGGTGCCAGGGAAGGGTTCAAAACCTGTTCTCATTTTCCATACTTTTGAAACTGGCAAAAAGGTATCCCAAAGATATAACTGCTCAACCCGAGCTATAAATGCTGTGATAAATGCATGTTATTTGTACTGTTCGACTTTGGCATTGTCTGGTCTGACGCAGGTGGTGAGACAAGGCCATAAATAAGGTTGTCTCTGGTGTAGGCTAATCAATTTAAAAGTCAATGCATATATTATTATCAGAGCATGTTTGTTTGCATGTTCACCACAAGTACGTGTGGTTAATGCAGACATGATT